>JBBPQL010001440.1:0-10056 GCA_038092515.1 Boletus subparvulus | reverse complement strand
GAAGAGTGAAAGGATGTGTGACTCAACAATAATGAGCGTGACTCATCACTAGTAGCGTGACTCATCAGCGTGACTCATTCTATAGTAGAAAGCGTAATAAGTGAGTCCACATAGTCAAACTTCAACAATCAACCTCGCCACTGTTGTCATGCTCTTTTTCGTTCTCATCACCTTCGTCACCGTCTCGGCCTGCTTCATTCTTGGCTTCCATGTCTGTTTCCTCGTCCAGATTGTATTCCCGGGCTACTTGACCTTCGCGTTGCAAGAGTTCGTCCCAATTGCGAGTTACTTTGTGGCCGATACCACCACCCCGAAATCTCATGAACATATCCCTGTCTATGAAGCTGAGAGCCAACCCGAGTCAATGACATTTACAGCACGAGCAGTAAGATACTCACATATTCACATAGAAATACCACCAATCAATGTCCCACTCTCTCGCCGACGCATCTTGACGAGCAAAGGACAGTGCGAGATATTCCTTGGTAGAACCAAATGCAAATGCCGGAATGAGATGAATGCCACGTATAACAGAGTTGGGATCAACGAATCCAAATGCCTCCTCGCCAGCCTCAGCCTCAAAAAATTGGAGACAATGCAGTCGTTTAGCATCCCATCCCACATCAAAATTTGAGTCTCGTTGAAACCATCGTACGAATAGAACATTCATGCGCTCTGCTGGTGAGAATTCTGCGTTTTGGTCTGCTTGATGTTCGACCAACACATGGAAGATACAAATGACTCGTGCATACCAATATGGGTGGATGCGCACGTCCTCTTGAGACAATAGCATCATGTCGGCCCGCATGAGTGGATTGATTGTGTCTTGTTCATGGCGGAGGTCATAGGTTGTATAATTGATGCGCAGGAGGCTGTGTTCAAAGATCTGGTTGTTACGCAGAATGATGCGTCTCCGATCCTCATCAGTGAATGTATATTCGTCGCCATTGTATGCAAGACCCTGGAGGCGTGCCAGGAGGTGATCTTTCAATCGCGGGATAAAGTTCTAATGCAATTGGACTATTTCAATCATAGAAAAGAACACATATGTTGGACTTACCTTGATGGCGGGGTCATTCCTCTTCTCACTCAACCATGTGGTCAAGTCTCGTCCAAGGCGGGTACTCACAGCAATATGATAGTGATCTTCAGGTGAGGAACGAGCCCGCTGAGGCTTTTTGTTTGCATCCTTTACCAGTGTCTCCCGTGTGACATGATTTTCCTGATGACATGTTCTATTGCCTCTTGATTGGCCATGCTTGTTACCATGGTAGCCTTCTTTTTTCCCGACCGGGGAAAGCGACACTTTGAGCATCTGTGCTCAAGCTCGCCCTACAAGTATCTTAGCATGATAATAATGTTATCTCACAGTGCCTACCATTTGTGTCGAGTAGTTTTCTGTTGTCCCAAATTTCCGAATGGTATTTGGATAGTCGCTGAGAGCGTGATATTTGTACGTTGCAAGGTTCAACTTCTTGAGCTTGGGACCTCTCATGGTCCTTTTGCTTTGAGGGTTTTGGTGTTTAGACGCAAGTGCTGCCTTCCGCCGTCCACGTGCAGCATACTCTTGAGGTAGTTCAGTCGTATGTATGGTAATATGAACATGTCACATGTTTGAATCGCCGAACTGCACGACCAAGGGAAACTGTCGCAACATCAAATAAGGTTAGAGTGTCATCTGTATGCAAACGGAGCTTGGCATAAGCATGCCAAGATGCTAAGTCAAAGAGAAGGTCCAGGATGACCTCGTTGTGTGGGGAGGGAAGTAATCCTTCGAAAGCAGGAAGGGCACACTACAAGACATTGAATCCGAACTTAGAAATTCGCAAACTGTTGGACCAAACGTACCTGCAGAAGATCCTCAAAGTCATTGCTGCTAAGCGCTTCATGGATGACACATTGTGATGGAACTTTCTGATAGTTCTGCGCCCAAATGTTGGCACCTTTCAATACCTGTGTTCTCCTACAGTCAGAGAGAGTTTGGCATCTGTTATGACCTACCTCCAGTTAAGCTCATTTACAGCTAATCTGCCAGCTGCTTGCAAGATACACATTAAATGTGTGAAAATCATCTTCCAAACTCCAAGTTCGAATTCATGGAGTAGATCGACAACAAAAAGTAGGAAAAAATTAAAAGCAAACTCGGCAAGTTGCTGAGAAAATGCATTCTGTAAATCCTGCATTAGCTTGGAAGATTTCAGACTGTGAAGCTTACATGAATGGGAACAAGAGACTCATCATCCATATACTTGCCCACAGCTTTCCCATTAACACCCTTGCCCTTTTGGAAGATCAGTTTCCATGCTCTTGCTATCTTCCGATGGTAACTTTGATCACTACATCGTGTCTTCGTAGCATGGATCATCATGTCGTGCTCCATTCCCATATTGGGAGCATCACTCTTCTCAGTGAGACATCGAGGGCATGGACATTTGCTGATGTATTTGATGCACGAAAGTAAAACTCTATGAAGTGGCATGATCAACAATGTCCAATCATATGTATACTACTCACTTTTCGGGGTAGTCGCAGGAATATGTGAAGAAGCGAGGGAAAAAATGTCATTTGATGGCATCGACACACTCAATCAATAGCCCAGATCTGTATGCATCTGTGAAGTCATTGTCGAGCAACATCTTCCAAACCAGGTGGACCAGTTCTCGTTTGCAATGAGTATAGACTTCTGCTGTCGAAGCCTTGTCATACTCTTGAACATATGTAGATATCTTGGAAGTTGTCTGGTAACTTCGTTGCTGGTCAGCGCTAAAACATGTACAAGTCTCATATACAAATACTTACTTTGGGAATATATGCAAGGTGATGACATGATGCTGAGGTTGGCTTCCCGCAGGTATATTTTGACTGATTGCCAAAGGAAAGATAAATGGGCCAAAAGGGAAGCGTCACCAAAGTTTGTGAGCTGGATAGCATCGGACCACACCAATAGTGGAACAACGACGCACTCATAGGGATCGTTAATGTCCCGGGGAAGTGCATTGACCTCATTATGCATTTCAAGCATCATAGATGATGAGTATACTTCGGAATAGACTGTCACAGCATGGTCTTCAGATACGTTCCAAAACTGTTGAAAAGGAGTCATGTGAAAGGTCGAAGCGATGGCATCCTTGAATATAGATTCCATGATTTCTGTAATTGAGCGATGGACGACTTTGACATCAATTAACAGTATTGAGAGGTCGTCTTTGGATGTGTACTGGACGTTTTCTTTAATAAGAGGTACCTCGAGAGTGGTATGCATCCACCCATGCTCTGCATGAAACAGGTTTGATTCATCTTGTAGATACTTGCTAATACGCTTTCGTTCTTGGTCATGAGAGAATGAGAGAGCGTCTGCAGGGTTAAAGAGGGGATCTCCTGTATAGGCAGCAAGTCGATTAAGCTCTGAAATTGACTTCGTTGTCGAGCCAGAATATTGCCATAACATAAGGAGTCCAGCAGTGGGATTGCTGAACATAGAGTAGAGATTGTCGAGAGTAATTTGGGTAGTTGGTTCAAAGCGACCAGTGTGTTTCGATTGAGGGGGTAAGTTCTGCGCCAATGTAGGAGCATCGACCAAATCAGGAAGTGAGTAGTCGGCATCAGGGATTAGTGTGGGACATGTGGGATACACATGATAGAGACCCATGGAATCGGGCTCAGTTTCATGTTGGGTGGAGGGTGAGGGTGAATGGGAAGGTGAGGACGGGCTTGAAGGTATATAGGGAGCTTGGCGGAGGCCAGTGAATTGAGCAGGAAGAAAGTCTGTATAGTGAGCTGGGAGACGAATATGGCGTCCTGAACGTGCAGAGACTGTTGGTGGTGGTGGCTCGTCCACCATTGGTCCATGGTCATCATGCTGCTCAAACTTAATCATACTTAGTATTGGCTACAATTCTTGAATCATTTCAAAACAGTAGCGTACCTGGTCTGCGCTCCATTCTGAGTCAAAAACATTCATCTCGCCTTCTTGCTCTTTGTTGATGTCGACCATCTCAAGTTCAGTACCATCATGGTGCTGCCCTGTTATGCTGGCGACTTGATTGGTAGATTCAGATGGAGATGAACTGGAATGTGACGGAGATGAGCTTGGTGAGTGCCGGTGCTTCTGTTTCTTCCTGCGAGCACTGGAAACACGATGGTGCTTGGAAAAAAGGTCAGTAGAGACAGATTTACTCTCCTTGCATCGGCCTTCATGTGCGCTCAAAGCTTTTGTTGTTGGGAATCACTTTATGCATCCAAGGCAGAGCAAATCAGTCATGGAGGGGGGTGCATAACAACACTTCAATTCACATTATTTATAGATTGACAAGTCTACTAGAAAAGCTACAAAAAATTAGCCCATGAGTTGTTGCTGCTGTTCTGTAGTACGCACCATTGTAGTCTGAGCCAGAGATAATTGATAACGGAAATATGCGGATGTGGCAGAAAGTTCTCACGATCTCACGGTGACTCAGATTAAGATGGATCTCCAGACCCACACTTGGCTTGATCTTGAACTCTAACCACCACCCATACTATGGCTCCGATTGGCAAAAAACATGCTCGACCCTCAGATTCCACCGATACAGAGCATGAAGATCCTAATCCTCAAATGGAGAAAGCGACCAAGAAAAGGCAATCAAAGAACACAAAACGTCCCAAGTAAGTCAGACTTTGAGGCTGTTACCATATTTTTTATGTGTATTGTATGTTTCATGCAGAACAAGCCAAAGGAAATCATGACCATTGAATGAGTCAGATGATGATTCTTTTGATGGTGACGAAGACCTCGCATCTGATCTCGACTGTGCATCATTTGTTGATGTTGGCCAAGTCATGTTGCGATGCATTGACATGTTTGCAAACATGCAAAAGGTAATCAAAGTTAACGTCTATTTGAAGGAAGAGGAGGATGCGAAAGATCGTGACGACGACGATACCAATGCCGAGGAAGAAGATGAAGCTGATCGTGTAAGGCATCAGGAATACCTCTTAGAGCTGTAGGCCAACGTCTGAGTTGCTTGTAATCATGTACTAACTCCTCCATTTAGTGGGGAGAAGACCATCAGTCAATACAAACATGCATATAAGACGGCTCTGCACATTGCCCCTCAGCTCAAAATGCTTCTGAATGATGGCTCAAGACAGCACGACCTTCGAAAGGTTCTTAAATTGGTACATATATGCACATATAGTCAGAAATGGTCACTAACTACTACTTACAGATCAATGTGACCATTAAAGGTCTTCGTGCCAATGACACTGCTCATTTAAGGGACAAGATTGCAAGCTACATCCCCCAGGATCCTATGAAGGATGCCGTACTCCCACCAATTCATCCTTTGAAGGCCCGCTCTTGTTATGACTGCTCTTTTCTTTTTCCCTTCTTACCATTCGCCCGCGGCTTACTACTCCCATTGACCTTCTTCTTACTGTTCTGCCAGAACGCCCTACACCTAAACGCGGCTTCTCTTGCTACACACTGCGCATGGCCTCTTTCTTCTCTTCTCACGGACGTCATCTTCGTTCCTGTGTCGTTAGTTACACAGCACCTTTTCCCTCTTCTATCGTACAGCCAACCATTTCCTTTTATATCCATCTCAGCCTTTTCACTGAGAACACTGCTTGGTCCGTGCGCCGGGTACCCACTTATATATAAGCGACGACATCTCCTGTATTTCTCCTTAACTTTAATCTACTTGATCTTCCCTTGTCCTTGGACCTCTCTGAGTCTCCGCACTACTCTTGAGTGTGCGCTCCTTGTAAATCCTTGCCTTAGAACTCCCTAAGCAACCGTCGTTGCCAGGAGTTGCTGTGGAAGCCCCCAGCATCCTTTGCCCTTGAAGACGCCCTTCAAGAACCCTTGAACCCTTGTACTTTCAAGTCTACGTTTGCCTCTACCCGAGCCAAGTGTAACAAAAGATTAAAGTTCTCCTTGACGGAGCTATCATCGTAATAGTCTCCCACCATTGCTCAGCAGCCCACCCGCAATCCTCGTTGGTTCTTACCAAGGCCACGAGAACCCTCACCCACCGACTCTCCCTCCGAACCTTCCCACTTGGATACCAAGGAGGAAGAAACCCTTGACCCTGATACCACTCTTCTAACTACCCAGGAAGAAGACGAAACCCAGGTACTATCACATCACCTCTCGGCTTCCCTCTCTATCCCCAGAGTTCCTACTCCACCGTTCCCCACTCCAATCACAACCGCTCCTCTCTTTCCCTTTCCACCACTGCCGCCACCGCCACCCCTCCTCTCTCGTTTCCCCCCCTTTCCTCCGCCACCGATGACTACCAGACCCACCGAGTTACGCATCGGCACCCCCGAAGCGTTCGACGGATCCTATGAAAAATCCCAACACTGGTTGCACGCCGTGCAATTTTACCTCCTTGTTAACAAAACTGTCTACAACAACAACAATAAACAAATCGCGTTCGCCCTTTCTTACATGACCAAAGGATCAGCCCTTACTTGGGCTGTGACCTTCCGCCAGAGTGCCATCTCTGGAACTACGTTCTCCCTCGGGACTTTCGCCGACTTCATCGCGAAGTTCAACACCACGTTTAAACACCACAACATCACTGGAAACGCCATTTCCTGGCTATCCACCAGGCGTATGCAGAAAAACGCCAAGAACAACTCCTACTCCCCCTCGTTGACGGAATATATTTCCACCTTTAAGAACCATGTGGCACTAGCCAACAGCTCTGACCCAAACGTCTTGATCGGATATTTTTCCGCAGGAATCCCGCCACCCCTGATGCGCTGCATCATGTCCATGGACACCGTTCCCTCCACCATCGACGAATGGTACAAGAAAGCCATTGCCTTCCAAACCCAATGGGAGCGAGCCGACGACATAGCCAGGAGGAACTCAAAATCCTCTCACCAAGCCTACCACTCCTTCTCCAACCCCTCCAATGCTAAAACTCACGACCCTGACGCCATGGTCGTCGATACCATCAAAGTCTCAAAGCTTACCCTGGAAGAACGCAAACGATGCGTCGAAAAGAAACTCTGCTTCCGCTGCCAGAAACCCGGTCATCTTAGTACCGCATGCGCCGCCTTTACTCAAAAGGGCAACCAGAAGGTACAAAAGGTTAGCAGCGAGGAGCTACCCAAGCTAGAGGAGATAGACGATGATGAGGAGGAAGAAGTGGTACGAAGGATCTCGTTCAAACCTTTGGATTTTTAGACAGGAAGAGTTCTCCAACGCAAACCCTTCCTTCCATATCATGCGCAAATGTATTTGTAAAGTCTTCACCCACTATGCAAATCCCAGTCCAACTTGTCGTCCCCTTGCACACAATGAAAGCCGTTGAAACCAGAGCCCTTATCGACAGTGGGGCAAGCATCTCCTGTATCGACTGGGGGTTTGTCAGAAAACAAAGAATCCCCACCCAACGCCTGAAAAACCCGATCCAAGCCCGAAACGCCGACAACTCTGTCAACTCTAAGGGAGTAATCCGATTCTCCACCACCCTGTTCCTCGATATCGGAGGAATAACCCGCCACGCTACCCTCTACGTCATGAACCTAGGAAACGAGAACGTAATCCTGGGACTTCCCTGGCTGAAAGACGTCAACCCCACCATCAATTGGGTCGATAAGACCATTTCCATCAAAGAATCTCTCGACCAATCCCAAGAGTTATTCCTATCCTTCTCCGCTGACACCAAACGCCACGAATCCCACTTCGTCCGACCCTCTGTTAAACCCCCACGACACGTTAATGTGAACGCCGTCACCGACCGACACCTCTTCGCCTACAACGACTGGGAGACGGAGAACGAATACATCACCCGCGCCAACAAAACCGCGCCATATACCGGATCATCCGGTGTGGATCCCGCTTCATCCCGGCAGGATCACCAATCATTGCCAAGTTGACCAATGCTACTGAACTCGCGGCGGCCGCCGAGAAGTCCAAACCCAAAGTCACCCTTCCCCCCGAATACTCCTCTTTCTCCTCCGTATTCTCAAAAGAAGCCACCGACCATGTACCCCCTTCCTGACCCTACGATCATGAGATCAACTTCGACGACTCCTTCACCCCAAAGGTCGGGAAGGTATACCCACTCTCTCCTGATGAGCGCAAGGCCACCGAGGATTTCTTAGACAAAAACCTTGCCTCCGGAAAGATACGACCGTCCAATTCGCCGCAAGCTTCTCCCTTCTTTTTCGTCAAAAAGAAAGACGGCGGACTGCGCCCCTGCCAAGACTACCGCTACGTCAACGAACACACCATTCGTGACGCTTACCCCCTTCCTCTTATCTCCGACCTCGTGGACAAACTGCAAGATGCTAAAGTATTCACCAAGTTTGACGTTCGTTGGGGGTACAACAACGTACGAATCAAGGACGGCCACCAATGGAAGGCGGCCTTCATTACCCACAAGGGACTCTTTGAGCCCACCGTCATGTTTTTCGGACTTACCAATTCACCCGCCACCTTTCAACGTTTCATGAACGACTCCTTCCGCGATATGATTGCAGAAGGATGGCTTGTCATCTATATGGATGACCTCCTCATCTTCTCCCCCGACACCGCTCTCCACGAGGAATGCACCAAGCGCGTCCTACAACGGATGGCCGAACTCGACCTTCATTTGAAACTTGAGAAATGCAAGTTCGCCACCGATGAGGTAGAATACCTCGGAATGATCGTTAAACCCGGCCAGTTGGCCATGGACCCAGTGAAACTCGATGGGATCGCAAGTTGGCCCACCCCGACCAAGGTGAAAGATGTTCGCTCTTTCCTTGGATTCGCCAACTTCTACCAACGATTCATCCCCGACTACTCCAATGTCACCCGCCCCCTCCTCGACCTCACCAAGAAGAACCTTCCTTGGAATTGGTCCCCCTCTTGTCAGACATCCTTCGACTCTCTTAAGCGCCTCTTCCTCGCTAAGCCAGTCCTCCGCCTCCCCAACTTCTCCGCCCCTTTCGCCATTGCCACCGATGCGTCTAAACACGCATCTGGCGCTATCCTCCTCCAGACCGACTCCAACGGTGACTGGCACCCCTGCTCATACCTCTCACAATCGTTCTCCCCCGCCGAGCGCAACTACGACATCTATGACCGCGAACTCCTCGCCGTCATTCGTGCCCTGAAATCCTGGCGCCACTATCTTCATGGCTCCCCCTTCCCCGTCCAGGTCTTCACCGACCACAAAAACCTGACCTACTTCCGCCAACCCCAGTCGCTTAACCGCCGCCAAGCGCGCTGGCTCATTGACCTCGCCGACTTCGACCTCAAAATGGTCCATGTTCCCGGCAAACTTCTCGCTGGTCCCGACGCCCTTTCCCGCCGCCCCGACCTTCTCCCTACCGACGACTCCGACAACACCAATGTCACTCTCCTGCCGCCTTCCCTCTTTGTCAACGTCATTGACACCGCCCTCTCACAGCGCATCGAATCCGCATCCGCAGGCGACCCCCTCGTCCTCCAGGCCCTCCAGTCCATGCACAAGGATATCCCTCTCCCCTTCCATTCCCGCCTCGCCGACTGGCAAGTCGAAGCGGGCATCCTCACCTACAAAGGCCGTGTCTACGTCCCCGCTGACGATTCCCTCCGCCGTGCCATTCTAGCCCGCTGCCATGACCATGAGTCTGCCGGCCACCCCGGCTTCCTGAAAACTCGCCAGCTTGTCGCCGCCGAATTTTGGTGGCCTGGGCTCGCCTCTTTTGTCCGCTGCTACGTCGAGGGCTGTGCCCTTTGCCAGCAGAATAAGGTCAACACACACCCTACCGTACCCCCCTTATCTCCCATCAAATCCGTCGCCTCCCGTCCCTTCCAGCAGATCTCCTGCGACCTCATCACCGATCTCCCCATCTCCTCGGGCTTTGACTCTCTCCTGGTCGTGGTCGACCATGGGCTTACTAAGGGGGTGATTCTTTGCCCTACCAAGAAAACCGTCACCGCCGAGGGAATCGCCTCCCTCTTCTTCCACAAAGTCTTCCTCCGTTTCAGACTTTTTGACAAAGTCATCTCCGATCATGGTCCCCAATTCGCATCCTCCTTTGCACGCGAACTCGGGAAGCTCCTACACTATGACCTCTCCCTCTCCA
>JBBPQL010001439.1:0-10058 GCA_038092515.1 Boletus subparvulus | reverse complement strand
TCTACTCGAAGGATCCTGGAGTGTCGTGTGTTGGGTGGGGTTGGCAATGACAATGTGGTGTTCATTCCTCGGATGGCCCTTGATAGTGGTTTGGAAGATTCCCCTGTTCCATTTCATCGGTTGCAATTCCCTGTACATCTGGCCTATGCAATAACCATCAACAAGTCTCAAGGTCAAACACTGCAGCATGTTGGTCTAAATCTCACTTCACCTGTGTTCTTCCATGGACAACTCTATGTGGCCCTTTCCCGTTGTACACATCCTAGAAATATCAAAGTTCTTTTTCCTCATGATCCAGACCATCCAGCAAATACCAAAGTTACAAATGTAGTTTGGAATGAAGTATTTAGAAACTTGGAATTATGATTTGTACTATACCTTTGTAACCACTTTGTTATACAAAAAGCCTTTTCTTTGAAAGTGTATACATCAAGACTTATAAAAACCTAACAAACAAAACTGATAATTGTGCCAGAGGAACAACAGTGGAAAGTAAGATCCAACATTAAAATCATATGATTGTGCCGAAGGCACAACAGCAGGAAAGTAAGCTCCAACAATAAAATTCACATGATTGTGCCAAAGGCACAACTGTCAGATGAAACTTAAGGCTTTACAGAACTTTTCGGGAGCCAAAGGCTTATTACATTAATAAATACTATCCAATAAAAAATCACATGATTGTACCGAAGGCACAACAGCGGGTGAAATGGGCTAGTCATTCTGAAGGCGAGATAGCGCATCAGCAGTCTCATTATGGACTCCGGGCACATGGAACACTCTGAGGTCAATGCCCTGGCTCAAAACTCTGTCAACAACCTGAATCAACATCCAGTTGAATGCAGGTAGTGCTGAAAGCAAGTTGAAGAGCTGGACAGTGTTGATGTTGTCTGTGTGCACAGCCAGGCGCTGATCTGGCAGCAGGCGAGGCGCCGCATCAAGGATGGCAGCACAGACACAGAGAGCCTCAAGATAGAAGATGGATCCTCCTTGCTGGGCGAAGATCTGGTGAGCTGGCGCTTGGAACCCCTGAGCAAGAGAGGGGTACCAGAAACCCATGGCAAAGGGAGAAGCATCGCAGTAGACATGGAGAACAGAGGGTGAGAGATCATCATAGGACCATGAGACAGAGCGAAGGAAATAGATGCCATCAGAGCGCAAGAGATGGTTGGCTACCCAGGTCAATTCTCTCTCAACATCTCGATTCACGCAGAAAAGAGCCTTTTGGAACAGTTTGCCAGCTGTTTTGGCATAAAGCGCACACAAGCCAGGACGAAGATGAGGATAGACATTGAGTGCCCAGTTAAGGTGACCAGCAATGCACTGGAAGTCCCTCAAAGGACGCCTCGTGCCATGGAGTGCAAAGTCTCGAACAGCTGTGATGAGCTGGAGTTTAGACTTGTCTGACATGCGAACCCTCATGAGATTGGGGTCGTCCCTCAAAGCCAATAATGGGAAGGATGTCTCCAAAGACCTGTTTGCGCTCCTCATGAGGCAGGCCAATGAAGTCCCAAAGCTGGAGAAGTCGGGTGAGATTGGAAGGGAGGTACTTGTGATACCGCTTGTAGAACAGCCTTTCACCCCTCTTTTGTGCAGAGAATGAGTTGTCGAGAGTTGGATGAGATACTTCATGACAGCGATCCAGATGACAAGGGACATGAAGGCATGCCATATGCGCTGAGATGCACGGCCTCCGAACACATTGCAGCGATCTACATAGTGCTTAAGATGAAAGGATACAACCTGCTTGATCTGCCAAAGCGGATGCATTGGCATACGCCTGTAGGCCTCAGAAACGTCGGCCTTCCAGAGAATGAGGTCGAGATCAGGTTCCTGCTGCCTCAAATAGCGAAGAGCATTGCCCAGATCCTGGACATTGTCCAGGGTGACACCAGCGATGTCCTCGCGCGAAATCATGTTGTTGAGAGCGAACTGACCAGCACTGTGATCAGTAACCAGACGAAACTTGCTGCTCCCAGGCTTGGGAACAGCATGGATGGGCATGCTGTACATTCCTGGCAGCAGATCAGGCCCAAAGGGCTCTGAATAGCGTCCAAGTAGCACTTCCTTGTCAATCTGCTCTTGCAGGAACATTGCCTCATCTGGAGTCTTTGGAGTGCGCTGGGAGTTGTCCCATGTGAGAGGCCATTCCCCATAGTGGGTATTGGCAAAGGGCCAGAAGCCCTCACGCAGTCCTCGACACACAGACTGGACAAAGGGCTGGTTGGGATGACTGGAGAGAAGGGATTCAAAGCGGTCGACATTATTAGGGGTAGTGATAGCGAACAGATCAGGATGACTGTGAATGGTGTCCAAAGCATCGACATTGTCAAATTCAGAAGCAGGAGGAGAAGGCAGGGGCTCAGCAAGCTCTGTCCAGCGCACAGTCCTGCTTCTGACCGCTGCAGCCGGATCCCATACAAAGTGTCTCCTAAACTTTTGACCCCTACTGAGCTCCTGATTCAGGCTTTGGCTTTGGATGCTCTGGTCGTCTGTGAGCTCCCCCACACCCACTGCGATCGCAGACATGCGAGTATGGGCATTCAGATGCTGGGCGACGACAGGTGCCTCTATTCCAGTTGTGGCAGGGCTCTCTGCCTCCAGGAAGGGCAGGTCTTGCACGACGCTTTGAGGAGCCTTGCTCTCCATCTCGGGCACCCGGACCCACACCAAATGAGGTGAGGTATATGGTTCTGAGGTCGTCAAAGCGGGCAAAGTCACTGAGGCGAAGGTGCTTTTGATTGGCTGCGCGCAGTCTGATGGCTTTATCCAAGTCAATGACTCGAGAGTGGAGAGAGGGGGTGATAGAGGCGAAGAGGCCCGACATATACGCTTGGTAGGCAACATATTCTGAGTTTCTCCCTGGCAGAGCGTAAGAGATCGCTTGGATGGTCTTTCCGAACGCGATGACCCAGTCTCCATGGCTTGTGATCGCTTTGGACTGCTTTGGAACTCGAATGGAGAGTTGGAACCCCAAGGTCTTGGGACTGTTTGGCCTCGACATCAGAGGAGTAGTGCGCTCCAAGGACCTTTGAAAGGTCGACCGCATATCCCTTGACAATGTTGAGCCACTGGTCTGGGGGGACATCTGGGCATCCAGGAGAGAGCAGGATATTTCTGACAACAAATGTGGGGTCTGCTGACCAGTTATCAAGGAGGTCGAGGCATTGCTGGACTTCTGGTTCGAGCTGAGCTCGGAGGACTGAAGCTCGAGTCTGCTGGGTCGCCTGAGGCAGGAATGAACTCGACATCAGGGTCTGGCTCTGGTGTTAGACAGCTGGATCAGACAGCTGGAGTCCAATGTCAGAAACTAATATTATCATGCTAAGAAGCGCTAGGAACATACCTGGAGTCGAATGTGAGAAACTGAAGGGAACTGACATTGGACTCGCAGGCTCTATGGAACGACGCAATAACAACTATACATAACAACAATGCGCCACAATGTGGCTGACACAATTAGTGCGCAATTACCATAGTCAACACTCCCCCCTGATTGCGCAACTCTGCAAACCAGCTAGCTGCCTTTGAATGCGCCCAATCCCATTTCCTTACAAAATTGCTCCACTTTGAGGCGAGGCGATGCCTTGGTGAGCAGATCAGCGGTCATGTCACCAGTGGGAACATAAGTGGGCGAAATGGTGCCGTGGTCGACCACATCTCGCAGCCAGAACCAGGAGAGGTCAAGCTGCTTCATCTGACCATGGTGTTCAGGGTGCTTGGCTACCTGGATGGTGGACTGGTTGTCCATGTACAGCAGAGAGGGAGCAGTCATAGGAAAACCAAGTTCCTGCAGCATCTTGCACATCCAAACGATTTCCTTGCCTGCCTCGCAAGCGGCCATGTACTCAGCTTCAGTGGTGGACAGAGCGACAATAGATTGACGCTTGGACATCCAGGAAATGACGCCAGTTCCTATCTTGACGATGTAGGCACCTGTAGAGCGACCAGTGTCCTTGCAACCTCCATGGTTGGCGTCCGAGTAGGTCGTGAAGAGCTGGGGCATCGATGGATCTGGGGAATAGGTAATGGCATAGTCCATTGTGCCCTTGATGTACCGGAATAAATGCTTGATCGCATTCCAATGGGCTACACCTGGGTCTGAAGTAAAAGAGGTGAGCTGGCCGACTGTGTATGCGATGTCAGGACGAGTTGTGCAGGAGAGATACTGAAGGGAGCCAATGGCACCTCCATAGTCGACGGAGTGCATGAATGCACGCTCCTCTGCGGTCCTGGGGCTCTGCTCACGAGATAGACATAGACCAGGTGTCATAGGCATCGACACCGGCTTAGAATCAGCCATACCATAGCGCGAAAGCATCTCAGCGCAATAGTGTGGTTGGGAGATGGTCAGAGAGCGATTGGAGCGGTTGCGATCGATTTTGATGCCTAACAGCTCAGTGGTAGGTCCAAGATCGCGCAGTTTGAAGTGTCTGCGCAGATCCTCGATTGCCTGCTTGATCGCTGGCAAAGACTTTGATGCAAAGGTCATGTTGTCGACAAACACAGGCAGGATGATGCGGACATCACCTCGGACGAAGATATATACAGCTGCATCCGAATATGTCTGTTTGAAGCCCATAGACTCGAGAGCAGTGCGCATCTTGTGATTCCAGCGATTTCCGCCTTGTTTGGTGCCATAGAGCGACTTCTTCAGCAAGCAGACCAAATCCTTTGGATTACCTTCAGCAAAACCCTCTGGTTGCTCCATATAGATGTCGCAGTCCATATCGCCATTCAGATAGGCATTGGAGACGTCCACTGACCAGAGATGAAGGTCATGGAGAGCGGCCAGAGCCAGGATGGTGTGAAGGGTTGGAAGGCGGACAGTGGGTGCAAAGACCTCAAGATACTCAAAGCCTGGACGTTGGGAGAATCCCTGAGCGACAAGACAGCCTTTGTAACGGTCGAAGGAGCCATCAGCGTGATACTTCTGGGTAAATATCCATCTGGAACCAATAACAGGTCGGTTCTTGGGTCGAGGCACCAGAATCCATGTACCATTGGTCTTGTATGCCTCCAATTCGGCCAAAGCAGCCTTTTTCCACTCCAAAGCGTCAGTCCTGCGCTGGGCATCTGCGAATGACCTAGGGTGAGTCGAACTAGCAGCCATGCACTGAGCAATATCCGCTTCTTCGTCATCTGAGTCGTCCGGATCACTGCTCAACTGGGCAGGACTCAGTTTCCACCATTCGCGAGGCGGCTGACGATTCCTAGTAGGCAGTCGAGCACCAATACCAACAGGACTGGGTGCTCGTGCAGGTGCTGGTGGCGGAGTAGCAGGTGGAATTGGGGCTGGCGGAAGAGGTGCTGGTTCCTCGGCGTCCTCGTCATCTAGCTCCCCCTGAGGGGGCAGCATCTCTGGAGCAGCAGGCGGAGCATCTTTGTCAACATCGCCAGGCAGATCTGGTGCGGTGTATGGAACTGCCGGGACAGTATTGGGAGTTCTTGCAGCAACAGATGGACGCTTGTCGAAATCAGCGCGTTCTGAGATCACTGTGCGCTTTGTGGTGGGATTGTAGAACTTCCACCCCTTATAACCATCCGGGTATCCAATGAAGACGCACTTCTCATAGTGAGGGCACAGTGCAGGACGCTTGTCCTTCTGTACATGCACATAGGCAGTGCAGCCCCAGACTCGGAGGTGTGAAACGTCCGGTTTCCGTCCATTCCACAGCTCGTAGCGCGTGGCCCTGTCTAGGGCAGCTGTGGGACAGCGATTCCATACATGAATGAGCGCTGCAAGCGCTTCACCCCAGAACGCCATGGCAAGGCCAGATTCCTTCAACATGGCCGTGATGCGCTCAGATAGCACGCGATTTGCCCGCTCTGCGACGCCGTTTTGCTGCGGGCGCGCTCGAACAGTGTGCTGGCGCTCAATGCCACACGAGTTTGTGAATTCAAGCATCGCATTGCTCATATATTCCCCTCCCTTGTCGTCTCGGAGCGTCTTGATCTTGCGCTCTGTCTGGTTCTCTGCAAACGCCTTAAATTGCTTGAATGCGGCGAAAACGTCCGATTTGGCACGAATGGGCAGGACAAAGCGGTATCTCGAGTAGTCGTCGATGAATGTCACCCAATAGCGGAACCCAGAGAACGAGCGATAGGGAACTTCATGAACATCAGAGTGGACCAGCTCCAGAGGGCGAGAAGCGCGCCAGGAGCTGCTTGGGAACGGGTTTGCATGCATCTGGCCAGCAAGGCATGGCTCACAGATCGGGTCTGGCGCAGTTTTGACATCAAGCTGCATACCAGTGACCAGATTACGCTCAATGAGCGCTTTGACATCAGTGAGGTTGTGATGGGCGAGTCGGCGATGCCAGAGCGACAAGTCGAGTGGAAGGGTGGTAGCTGGGTTCGCAAACTCTGTTGACTATGGTAATTGCGCACTAATTGTGTCAGCCACATTGTGGCGCATTGTTGTTATGTATAGTTGTTATTGCGTCATTCCATAGAGCCTGTGAGTCCAATGTCTGTTCTCTTCAGTTTCTGACATTGGACTCCAGGTATGTCCCTAGCGCTTCATAGCATTATAATTTAGTTTCCGACATTGGACTCCAGCTGTCTGATCCAGCTGTCTAACAAACTCTGTAATCGGCTCAGTCACACCGTCCAAGAACGCAGCATTGTGGTCATTGATGGGGGCGACGAACAGTGGTGGTCCACCAGATCGAGCGAAAGACATGTGAGTGGCATTGATATTCACAATGAAGGCTGAACGACGAGTTAAGTACAGGACAGCCAGGAGATTATTGCGGAGGTGGGGAACATGTAGGACGTTAGAGAACTCGACCGCTCTCCCCCTCTTTCCCTCCAGATTTGGATGGAACACCACTGATCCGACACCAGCTGAGTAGACGACAGTATTGTCGGCCAGTTTGATGGGATCGCGTTTGGGGGTGTAGTTGCGCAGCCAATGACGATGAGGTGTCATATGAGAAGTGGCGCCCGTGTCTGCATTCCAATCGACGTCAGCATCGAGTTGGAGAGGCGAAAGGGGATCAGAGGGATCAATGGAACGGAGACTTGCATTGCCAGCGCGTTCCACCACGTCCTGAGCGGTCAAATTCGTAGTGTCTGCTGTTGACGTCGTTGATGGGGTTGCTGGAGTGATAGAGGACATATTGGCCTGGTTGGGCCGCCTCCCAGAGCGCTTCGATGACTTGTAGCCATCTTTGGCGCGTTGCAGTGCGTAGCACTTGCATTGGCAGTGTCCAGTCTTCTCACAGAAAGCGCAGGACGCTGAGGGGTTGCAACGACATGTAGAGGTGGATGTGGAGAGCGCAGAGGATGCAGAGGCTTCAGGGCGAGGGCGACGATTCATCTCTTCGGTCTGGAACGCCGCTTTGACCTTGTCCATATCGAGATCAGTGAGAAGGGCAAGCAACGAGGTAAAGTGCTTGTATTCCTCGCCCAGAGCGTGCATCATTGCCATACAACTCAGTTGGTCGTCCGAAGTCTTCAAAGTGAAGGTAGTGGGGCGAAGCTGTTGAATCCTGGCCATGGCCTGCTCAACTCGAGCACTGAGGGCAGGTAGGGACTCTTCAGAGCGCTTTCTGATGGTGAAGAACTCGTCATAAGCGACGAACCGAGTGCTGGCCTTCTGCTGCACATAGAGCGTCTCCAGCGCCTTCCAAGCGGCAGTGGGGTGACCCGTCCTGTTCAGTTCGGATGTGAACTCGTTGATCTGGCATCAAATTCAGCATCCACTCGCCAGCAGCGCGGTCCTGTTTGATGTCCCATGCCTCCTGGTCCTTGGCTGGTGTGCTGGGGCGTGTCTCTTTGCCATCTACGAGTCGCCAGAGGCCTTTGGAGCGCAGGAGGGCCTTCATCTCTTCGCTCCAGGTAGTGTAGTTGTTGCCATTAAGAGGCTGGATGCGGTGGTTGTGTTGCTCAGAAGCCATTGGAAGCACTAAGGCGAAACCGAGCGTCCAGAAAGTGGATGTAGCGGAGTTTCGAATAGATGCAAATAAAGTCGCCTTGAATACTCGTCGAAAGCGAGAGTTTAGGGCGCAGGGCTCATAACCTGTTAAACAGCTGGATCAGACAGCTGGAGTCCAATGTCAGAAACTGATATTGTGATGTGCAAAGCGCTAGGACATACCTGGAGTCCAATGTCAGAAACTGAAGGGAACTGACATTGGACTCGCAGGCTCTATGGAACGATGCAATAACAACCATACATAACAACAATGCGCCACAATGTGGCTGACACAATTAGTGTGCAATCACCATGCTCTTTATCCAAGTCAATGACTCGAGAGTGGAAAAAGGGGGTGAGAGAGGCAAAGAGTCCCGACATATACACTTGGTAGGTGACATATACTGAGTTTCTGCCTGGCAGAGCATAAGAGATCGCTTGGATGCACGCCCCCTGAACACATTGCAGCGATCTACATAGCGCTTGACATGGAATGACATGACCTGCTTGATCTGACAAAGCGGATGCATTGGCATGCGCCTGTAGGCCTCAGAAATGTTGGCTTTCCAGAGAATGAGGTCAAGATCAGGATCCTGCTGCCTCAGATAGCGAAGAGCATTGCCCAGATCTTGGACATTGTCCAGGGTGACTCCAGCGATGTCCTCGCGCGAAATCATGTTGTTTAGAGCGAACTGACCAGCACTGTGATCAGTAACCAGACGAAACTTGCTGCTCCCAGGCTTGGGAACAGCATGGATGGGCATGCTGTACATTCCTGGCAGCAGATCAGGCCCAAAGGGCTCTGAATAGCAACCAAGTTGCACTTCCTTGTCAATCTGCTCTTGCAGGAACATTGCCTCGTCTGGAGTCTTTGGAGTGCGCTGGGAGTTGTCCCATGTGAGAGGCCATTCCCCATAGTGGGTATAGGCAAAGGGCCAGAAGCCCTCACGCAGTCCTCGACACACAGACTGGACAAAGGGCTGGTTGGGATGACTGGAGAGAAGGGATTCAAAGCGGTCGACATTAATAGGGGTAGTGATAGCGAAAAGATCAGGATGACTGTGAATGGTGTCCAAAGCCTCGACATTGTCAAATTCAGAAGCAGGAGGAGAAGGCAGGGGCTCAGCAAGCTCTGTCCAGCACACAGTCCTGCTTTTGACCGCTGCAGCCAGATCCCATACAAAGTGTCTCCTAAACTCTTGACCCCTTCTGAGCTCCTGATTCAGGCTTTGGCTTTGGATGCTCTGGTCATCTGTGAGCTCCCCCACACCCACTGCGATTGCAGACATGTGAGTATGGGCATTCAGATGCTGGGCGACGACAGGTGCCTCTATTCCAGTTGTGGCAGGGCTCTCTGCCTCCAGGAAGGGCAGGTCTTGCATGACGCTTTGAGGAGCCTTGCTCTCCTTCTCGGGCACCCGGACCCACACCAAATGAGGTGAGGTATATGGTTCTGAGGTCATCAAAGCGGGCAAAGTCACTGAGGCGAAGGTGCTTTTGATTGGCTGCTCGCAGTCTGATGGCTTTATCCAAGTCAATGACTCAACAGTGGAAAGAGGGGGTGATAGAAGCGAAGAGACCCGACATATATGCTTGGTAGGCAACATATTCTGAGTTTCTCCCTGGCAGAGCGTAAGAGATTGCTTGGATGGTCTTTCCGAACGCAATGACCCAGTCCCCATGGCTAGTGATTGCTTTGGACTGTTTTGGGACTCGAATGGGGAACAGCTCCCCAAGGTCTTGGGACTGTTTGGCCTCAACATCAGAGGAGTAGTGTGCTCCAAGCACTTTGGAAAGGTCGACCGCATATCCCTTGACAATGTTGAGCCACTGGTCTGGGGGGAAATCTGGGCATCCAGGAGAGAGCAGGAGCTTTCTGACAACAAATGTGGGGTCTGCTGACCAGTCATCAAGGAGGTCGAGGCACTGCTGGACTTCTGACTCGAGCTGAGCTCTGAGGACTGAAGCGGTCCCTTTCCAAGGGAAGAGCCCCTCATTGACAGAGGGCCTGTGGCCCTTCTTCGACCCCTCCTCTGACTCCTCTTCTGAGTCGACTTGGTGCTGTCTCCTCAAGTCTGCTGGGTCGCCTGAGCCAGGAATGAACTCGACATCAAGGTCTGGCTCTGCCTGGTTGGAG
>JBBPQL010001438.1:0-10086 GCA_038092515.1 Boletus subparvulus | reverse complement strand
ACCAAATGCTCAAGTCCCCTCACAGTCCAGACCCTTTCACCTCATGGGTACCATGTGTATGGCAGTGCGCCTCATGTCCACCTCATGTTGGCCTCGCCGATCACACATGGCATGCAGCCTTGCACATGTTCGCCTCATGACTAACACATGCACACTGCCTACCTCACCCTATCCTCATGGTTAGCTCCCCTTCCATTACATGGCTGTACTGATATGCCTATTATCCTCATGGATGAGTCATGGACAAGTCATGTAGCATAGCATATTGTATGATCTAGTGTACACATAGCCAAACTCCTGTATAGTATATGTATAAAGCCTCAATAGAGCGCCAGGAGGACCTCAGTCTTGTCCTCTTGGAGATTTCCCATTGTCTCTAGGAGCTACCAGTCCACTACTATTGTCACTACTTGAACTACTAGCACTCTTAGTGAGTGTTGGTCGTTTCAGCATTCTTCTTTGGTGTCAGTGCTAGATCAGATTAGGGCTCTTCATCATGCCCCTGATGCTGTAGTTGAGCACACTGCTTACCTGTGTTCCATCTTTGAGGAGATGGCCAGTGGAGTAGATCTCTCTAATGAATCTCAAGTTTCCATCCTCCATTCCATCCTACCCCTGGGTAGGACTTTGAGCCCTTGTTGGCCCCAGCCCTTCCTGCTTCTTCAGTCCATGGTAAGCCACTCCTGCTCCACCAGTTTCCTCAGGTTCTGATCCTTCCTAGCCTTCCCTTCCATCTCCTCTAGGGCACTTCTTCCTGATTTTCATCCAACTACTGCACTCATTCCCTCTTTCACATGCAAGCTTCTGTCTGCACTGATTCAGCTCAGTGGTCATGAGTTTTGCTTCCCCCAGAAGATCATTGAAGTAATGCATGGTGGTTGGTGGTTTCATATTCTGCTCACCACTCTGCTTTCCAAAACCTCCCTCCTCACCTCATCTGACAAGAATCCCTTCCTGGCTATCTCTCATAAGGGTCGTCTTTGTCCTCAGCTATCTCTTTGGATGACAGGGATGAACCGCTCATGTCGACAGTGGACTGGTTGTAGGCTTGGCAATACCTGGTGGGCATTATCATAAACTTTCTCCCCTCCCCCCACAAACTGAAAATTGCTTGCCTTTGGGAGAGGCATTTTTTATGCATCTGGCACTGGGACAACTTTGTCTTAAATTTCCATCTCCTTCTTCATTATAACATTCAGGTCTGAAAGTCCCCAGACCTCCTCAACCTCCAATTTCTCGTGCCATGCTTATTCTTCTCACTCAGGGCCTGGATCTCTCCTCCAATGTTTATGCCTGTTGCTTTGTGGCAGCTTGCACAGCTCTCTGGGCCCAGCTGCACCTTGGTGAGATCCTTTCCCCCTGGGAAAAGTTCTTTTTAATCTCTAACACAGTTTGTCATGGGCATCTCCAGCCAACCTTCAATTCCAATGGCTCCTGCAAGTGCCACCTTCCCTTTGCAACAGTTGCAAAGGCTCCTGGGGAGGGTGTCATCATTTGCTGCCAAGGGATGCATTAGACCCCATTGATGCCTTGGAGATCCATCTCCTCCTCAATGACCCACCAGTTGATATTCCTCTATTCTCATATTGCTCTCACCTTGGCTGGAGATGCCTTACAACTTGGAAGCTTTTGGCACACTACAACTCAATCTGGTTGGCAGCAGGCCTGCCCCTCTTCACAGGGCACTCATTTCGCATTGGTGGCATCACTGAACTTCTTCTTTCTAGAGTTCCCCCAGATGTGGTCAAGGCTCTAGGTCAGTGGTCCTCAGATGCTTTTCTCCATTACTGGTGTTCTCTCAAGTTACTTGCTCCCTTCACACATCTAGTGTCTAGCTTGTCCTGCAGTTCATCAAGATAGAGTGATCTATGATAATCCAAAAGAGCAGTAATAAAAGCAAGGTCTGCTTGAGTGAGAGAATGGGGGTGGCCCACCACACATGAGTATTTGTGGACATTTGAGATGACACCAAACTGCTGGTAATTCAAGAACAAGGTAGACCAATGATTTTTTGACACCTAGTTGGTGAAATGACCAACACTCACTAAGAGTGCCAGTAGATCAAGTAGAGACAATAGAGGTAGACTGGTAGCTCCTAGAGACAATGGGAAATCTCCAAGAGGACAAGACTGAGGTCCTTCCAGCACTCTATTGAGGCTTTATATACTATACAGGGGTTTGGCTATGTGTACACTAGATTGTACGATATGATGCTACATGACTTGTTCATCAGTTATACAAGAGGATGACAGGCATATCAGTACAGCAATGTAATGGAAGGGAAGCTAACCATGAGGGTAAGGTGAGGTAGGCAGTGCAACATGTGCAAGGCTGCATGCCATGTGTGATCAGTGAGGTCAACATGAGGTGAGCATGAGGCATACAGCAATACACATGGTACCCATGAGGTGAAAAGGTCTGAACTGTGAGGGGACTTGAGCATTTTTGGTGGTTCTGGGTGATAGAGGCTAAATGCAAAAGTTGCTCTAGAAAATCAGGAAAAATAGGAAGAAATCTGGGAAACTTAATATGGGTCTATAACACTATCCCCTCTCTAAGAATTGACTTCCAGGTGATCAGTGTATGGATTGTAAAGCTTGGTATGCTCACTGAACATCATCCAGAGATTGACTCTGGGATTTCTTTTGTGAAACAGATCCAATGCTGCTCTAGCATTTCCTAGATTACCCTTTGGTTCCCATGTGTGATTTTCCTCAGTGTATCCTTTCCAGTGAATTAGGTACTCCAGGTGTTGGCCTGTTATGCTTGACGCAGGTAGAGGAAAACGCAGACTTGAAAGGATGAGAGATGGAGTTTCTTGGAGGTCTTCTCTAAGGACAAGGGGGTGTCAGGGACTTCCGTGACTCCTGGCAACTATTGGTTGCTTAGGGAGTTCAAGGACAAGGACATGAAGGAGCGTGCACTCAAAAGTAGCATGAAGACTTGTGAGAGGATTCCTGGTGTCTAGGGAGATTCAAGTAGATTAAAGTTAAGAGATATACGAAATGTATTGTCGGTTTATATAAGTGGAGACATGGCACACAGACCAAGCAGTGTTTGTAGCAGAAAAGCTAAGATGGATATAAGAGGAAGGCTGGGCTGTGCGATAGAAGGAAGAAGGCTGCATTGAGGCTGCGCATAAATGGGAGAAGATGTCTGTAAGAAGAAAGTAGGAACGGAATAATGGGACCATGCACAGTGCGGAAGAAGGAAGCTGTGTTTAGGTGGACGGCATTCCGAGGGAATAGTGTGCAAAGAAGAAAAGGATGGGGAGCGAGTCAAGAGACGAGCAACATGTGAGAAAAGGAAAGGAATTGTAACATTACCCCCCGACTAGCTCTGAGTCCACGACGAAAGACTAAAAGTATTCCAAGTCTGACCCGCAGGGAGAACCAGTTATGTTGCTCCATCCAGTGCTATCAATAACATCATTGCCAACGTCGTCTGGGAAGATATTGAAATCGTCCTGGGCAGAGATAGGAGAATGGTTGTAATTGCAAGGTCAGTAAGGCCTGGGGTATGGAGAATGAGAGTGATGAGGGGAAGGAGTGGGACGAGGGGAATGGTGAGAGGATCCAGATGAGCGGCAAGAAGTCGTAGGAGAGGAGTCGGATGGGAAGGGAGGAACAGGGCAGCGACAAAGGGAGCATCTGTTTGGGTTGTGGCCTGGTGCCCATCGGAGACAAGGGGGACATTGGTATACTTGACATTCATTGTGGTAATGTCCTAGACGGTGGCAGGAGTGACAGGCCTGATGGTAGCAAGGATGGGTACAAGGAAGGGGAACTTGTGCATTTCCTCCAGTCCACCATGACTCAAGTCATTGGAGAGTCCTCTCTTCTTTGGATGCGAGGGGGAATGAAGAAGCAGAGATGTTTGGAGAAGATGTGGTTTGGGTGGATAGGGCTGTGGTGAACGAGGGAGAGGTGTCGGGGGAGTTCCGGCACAAAAGTTTGAGCATGTACCTGTCAATATGTATCTTCTAAGAACTCCAACATCCCTAATTGGTACATAGCCATGACCAGTGATCCTTCAATTTCAAGGTAGACCTCTTTGACGAGGTGAGAAAGGAGGATTTATTGGGGTAAAGGGGAGAGGTTGGTGGTCATGAGACAAAGGTGGGAGTTCTTGAGATAGGCGCATCTTAGGGCATACAAGGGGGAGCCAATGTCGAGGAAAGAGTCAATGGAAAGGGCGAAGGCAGGGGAATGAAGGTAGTCGGAAAGTTTCTTTATATCATGTGCATCAGGGAAGCCGTCATGGAGGGTGTGAGCATAGAGAGGAATAGTTACAGAATGAATAGAAGTAGCCATTGTAGCCAAAGAGATAGGAGGAAAGTCGTCAGGTGGGGGTGGAAGAGCCCCAACCCGCTTCAGGTCGAGTAGATGAAGGGCGAGAAGTATCATCAACAATAGAAGAAGAAAGAGACGAAGTGGTAGAGATGAGGGTGGTGGCATTGGTGGACTGGAGGTGCTTTAGCAAGAGAGAGACTGAGGAGGGAAGGTGGAGGGGTGTAGGGTTTTATATGAAGTGAGAGTGGACTTGGCATGTTTCAAATCCCATTCAGGGACCCAAGAATCTTCTTCGGTCGAATATCCTTTCCATTGGATCAGGAATGAGTGGAAAGACGGAGTTTCACAGTGGCATATGATCTTCTCAATTTCATATTCTTCCTCTCCATCAATAAGGTCAGGGGGTAACTTAGACTAGAGTCTAAGTATATACAAAGATACTAGGGAAATAGTCCAATCAAATAGTATACTCAATCAACACACATGAGGTGGGAGAAACCATTTAATTTCTCAACACCCTGTGAATGGAAAAATAAGAAAATATAGGGGGAGGTGGTCCATACTAAGGGCTATCTAGCCCTCAAATTGCTAAGCCTTTGGACCATGGGAAGGTGGTGGAATCTCAAAACTCGGGTCAATTGTCTGTATGGAATCATGATCCTTGCATCAAACTAGGTTGGTGCAGGTTAACGCGAAGGAGCATGCACTCAAAAGTAGCACAAAGACTTTGAGAGGATTCCCGGTGTCTAGGGAGAATCAAGTAGATTAAAGTTAAGAGATATACACAATGTATTGTCAGTTTATATAAGTGGAGACATGGCGCACAGACCAAGCAGTGTTTGTAGCAGAAAAGCTAAGACAGATATAAGAGGAAGGCTGGGCTGTGTGATAGAAGGAAGAAGGCTGCGCTAAGGCTACACATGAATTGGAGAAGATGTTCGTAAGAAGAAAGTAGGAACAGAATAGTGGGACCATGCACAGTGTGCAAGAAGGAAGCTGTGTTTAGGTGTATGGCATTCTGAGGGAATGGTATGAAAAGAAGAAAAGAATGGGGAGCAAGTCAAGAGACGAGCAACATGTGAGAAAAGAAAAGGAATTGTAACATGGCCCGTCTTCCGAACATCAACAACATGGTCTACATACCTCATATTTGATTTCTTTGTTCTTAGTGACTTTCACTGGGCGAGGTTGAATGGATGTTTGTCCTTCAAGAGGTTCTTTATATGGTTGAATATGAGAGATATTTACTACTGGATGAATGCGCATTGTATTCGGCAGATGCAGCCTGATTGCATTATCTCCTACAAGCTTCGTGACATCATATGGTCCAAGCCATCATTCCATATGTTTCTTGGAAGCATGTTACTTTAAGGTTATTGGTAGAAAGCCAGACTTTATTGCCAATCTGGTATTTAAGGGCGCTGCCATATCCATGATTTTACATAGTCAACTCTGGTCCTTGGGACATCTCTGCACCTCTGCAACTCCGGATTTGGTAATCTCCATTAGTACCCTGTGTATTACCTCCTTTAGTCTCTCTACATTTGTTCCTCTAATCCTATACTACATCTGTTCCTCTCGCCTCTTAGATTACTCCAATCCTGTGTTTCCACAGCATGGTAGATTCGTGCCTCTGGAGCACTGCTCCACATCCTGACTCTGCAGTATACTCTAGCAGTATATAATCTGTACCTACACTCATGTACACTTAGTCTGAATATCAACCTATATACATAGATAAACTCTTTCTGTCTGACTCTGTCTGACCCCTCATCCAATCCAGCCTTTGGACTTCGACATTACCCTTGTCATTGTTGTTGTCTATCTTGAGCTCGTCAACATCACCAATGTCTCTGAGTTACTCCGATCTGCTCCACTTCTCCAGGACCCAACTAACAGCAAGGGCATAGCACATAAGCTAAGGCCAAGTCCCAACCAACTCCAACCAACTCTGGAGTTTCCGGAGTTCCCGCAAGGGTTTGCATGGTCTTAACAGGCTTTTGATCTATGTTTGTTTGCTTGGGCTTTCATCTGTTCCTGTGCTTTCTCTAGATTGGATTTTGTTTGAGCTAAAGTGTTCTACATTATAGTGGTGAATGTTTATGCAGCAGGGGCCTTAGTGATGCTTTGCTCAAAGCCCATTTATGGACTATAGGACTGTGTCATCTTGAAAGGTGATTTCTGAGTAGAAGCTTGCTTCTTTGTATTATAGGAGAATTGCGCTATTGGTAGCCAGTTGACCCATTAGTGTTGTTTCTCTGCTGTGAAGAGACGAAGGTACTGTTAAAGATCTCTGTTCATCCTCTCTGTTTGTCCATCCATTTGTGGCGAAATACAGTGGAAAGCTTTGGTTGAATGCCTAGACGTTTGCATAAGTCTCTCATGACTTGTGATGCAAACTGTGGTCCTTAATCTGATACTATACTACTGGGAAGTCCATGGTTCTTCCATACATTATGGAGATAGAGTTGGGCAATGTCAAGGGCTGTGGTTGTTTTGTTGCAAGGGATAAATTCTACTTCTTTTGAGAAGCAATCAACAACTACTAGGATTGAGTCACATCCATTTGATAATGGTCAATCAGTGGTAAAGTCTGCAGTGACTTCTGTCCATAGTATGTCTGGTAGTTCTAGAGGGTGAAGCTTTCCTGGTGGAGTGAAGTTAGATGGTTTCATTCGGGCACATCTTTCACATTGGTTTGTATATTCCTTGATGAATGTACTTAATGATTCCAGGCCAAGTGTAGCTTCTCTGAACAAGCTCCAATATCTTTTCTCTACCAGGGTGTCCTACAATTGGAGTGTTGTGGTGTAGTTTGACGATATCTAAGTGTAATGCTTGATCATCAGGGACATAGATTTTTCCATTCATCATAGAAGACACAATCTTTGAGTACATACTGTTTCCATAATGGAATTAGATCTGGTTCCTTAAGATCGAAAAGGATATCTTTGGTTGTGTCGATGATGATGTCAGCATCTGTTGCAATGTGTACTTCTGTAACACTACTGATCTGTTCTGGTGGTATGACAAGTACTCTTGTATTGTCTTTTTCAATTCCTACTGCATGGTCCTCTCTTTATAATGAAGTGGCTGCTTTTTTTTTTTCCCATGATTGTGCCAGCTTTATGGAGCCATTTGAAATTGAAATGCCTAAGCTATTGAGCCCATCTAGCTTGGCAGCGGTTGAGGTCTTGGTGTTTTATAAACCACTGTAGATTTGCATGGTCATTCCAGATCTCAAACTGGTGGTGTGCTCCTTCTAGATAGTGTCACCATTGTTCTAATGATCTGATGACACTAAGCATTTCTTTGTCTGCAATTGGGTAATTGCATTCCTCAGGGGTCATTGAGTGAGAAGAGAATACAACTGGGTGCCATTTCCTGTTTTGTTCTATGGAAAGTACTGCCCCAGTGGCAAAATCTAAGGCATCCCCTTCTAGGCAAAAGACTCTATCATTGTCAGGATAGGTGAGGATAGGGGGTGTGGTAAAACAGTGTTTTAGGGTGTCAAATGCCGTTTGTTGAGCTTCTTTCCAAGCAAAGGGAGTGTCTTTCTTGGTTAGATCATTCAAGGGTCATGCAACTTGTGCATATCCTTCAATGAACCTTTAATAGAAGTTTGCTAGTCCAAGGAAACTACATACCCCTCTGACTGTTTTTAATGGCTTTTACCTTTGAATCTTCCATTTTGATCCCCTCTCTAGAGACTATCATGCCAAGGAATTCAACTTTTTTGACACTAAAAGTGCACTTCTCTGGCATTACAAAAAGGTCATGTTCTTTCAAACATTTTAGGACCTTTTTACAATCCTCTTATGTTCTTGGATATTGTCCATTTTGATATAGATCATGAGGTCATCAATGTAGATTACCATTATGTTGTCCATATCCAAGAATATTTCATTCATCATCATTTGGAATGTGGTTGGTGAGTTGCATAATCCAAAGTACATTACCACAGGTTCAAAGGATCTACGATGACAAACAAAGGCAGCTTTCCATTCATTGTCTCCTTGATACAAACATTATTGTATCCCCATAGGAGATCTATCTTGGTAAACCACTTTGATTCCTTCAATTTGTCAACAAATTAAGAGATCAATGGAAGTGGGTAATTGTTCTTTACCATATGTTCATTCAGGTATCGATAGTCCTGTACCATACACTTTCATCCATCTTTCTTTGGTACAAAGAATACTGGAGAGGTTTGCTCTGATTTAGAAGGCCTGAAGTACAGTAGAAGTCCTCATAATGCATACCCCCTCGGGATAGACCCGAGGGTATGCGTTATGAGGATGTATGCATTACGGATAGGTTGATGACGGGCAGTCAAAAAATGGTCTGTTGAGTGTACGTACTAGTAGATTGTAAAATTAGTAGTATATGTAAACTATTGACGATGAAAATAACTAGTTATCTTGTTATCCTTCATGTTCTGCGCACTGAGCACCCGCGTCCTCTGTCCGAACGAACCAAGCATCATCTCCAACTTGCGCGTGAATGGGTCATCCAGCTCATTGACATACTTCCTCAAAACTGCTGCTGTCTGAGGCGCCTCCTGACGTGTTGGAACCAGTTCAGTTGGAGCATCTCGGACATTGTCCAAGTCGGCAACCTCATCACTACCACCCAAGTTGGCCTCCCATGCTGCTTTGGCAGCCATTACCATTTCGAAGATGTTGTCATCTGTTGCATTGAAAACATTGAGAGACTCTGCAACAGGATTGAGGAGTTCTGCAATATCCATGCGGTTCGAACGTTGGAGGGCCCCAGTTGTCTCCAAGTCATCAAGAGCTGTGGTAACGAGCTTCTCAGCATCCGAAATAGGATTGTTCAGAGCTTCTGTGTTGTGAACTAGGACCGAGATGGGAAGTGTGGGGCGAATAGATGGGGACGAGTTAGCCACAGCATCGGGTAGGATCCCAGCCTTGCGCCAACAGTTCCGAATAGTTGTCGTCCTCAAGCTTTGCTTTCCTTTCTTGTACCTGATTGCGAAGCTTCATCAAGCCCTTTTTTAGGATGTTGAGGGGTTTCATGTTGGGTGAAACATTGGTTTGGGTCGTTGTTGCCATCCTCGGATGGCAGGGAGACCAATTATATAATAGTGTTACTTAATTTAGATACTATTTCACACCATGTAACCCCAGGTATGCGTTTTGATGAGGGAAATTTACTATGTGTTATGCCTTACGAGGAAGTTATCCGTTTTGCCTGCAAACCAACCTGGGAATTCCAAAAATGTATATGTTATGAGGAATTATGCGCTTTGGTAGGTATGCGTTAGAAGGACTTCTACTGTATTCTTTTGATAGTTGATCATCAATGAAGTCAAACACTTCTTTCTGTTCTTCAGGTGAAAGCAGTATGAGCCAGCATTTCTTGGGTTTGAACATTTCCTTAAGATCTATGGTGTGATTCCAAGGTTTCCTTATTAGCATTCTCTCAGACTCTTTCTTTGAGAACACTTTCAAGTACTGGTGATACATACATGGTACTACAGTGACTCCTACAACCCTTTCCATACTAACCTTAACGGTGGTGCATGCAGCGCACCACCAAACACCGTGGGAAACGCGCTTAGCCTTGGTGGAGTTAAAGATAGAAGATACTCCTGGCTACACGATCGCCCCCTGGGTCATGTGATTTGGTTCACACGCCACTACAATATGGCCAATCCAAAACAGTAATACCATGGAAAGGGTTTTTTCACTTTTGAAATACAAAGGGTATTTGGATATTATTAGTACTTGGTATAGCCTTCTTTTGCTCTAAGCACTCCCTGAACCCTCCT
>JBBPQL010001437.1:0-10091 GCA_038092515.1 Boletus subparvulus | reverse complement strand
TTCAAGTCGTCTTCAGGCACTAGTATTAGCACTGCCACACTGCGGCCGAGTATTACGCTCGGCCCCAACCCTCTCCCCGGTCACCTTCACTTTCACCGACATCGCGTTGGTCCCGACCCACCCCCGTCAGTCATCCACATCAACGAATAACACCTCAGACTATGGGGTACTCCCACGCCCGCAGCAGCTCCGCAACCAGTATCGCTCGAAGCAAATCTTGCTCGCCAAGACGTCACGCCACCCCGCTTACAACAGCCCCGTCCATCCCCCAACTCACCCTCAGCGAACGTGAGACCTTGGCACGCCAACGCCTTCAGACCACGTTTGAAACGTATGTCTTCAACACGCTTCCAACCCATCTTATCCGCGCCACGGATGTTCAAGCCACGGATCGAGTTCCTTTCCGACTCACATATCGCAGAACTATTACTCGAACAGGATGAGGAGGCCAGAAGGTTCTGTGGCAGAAGACATCGTGTTCCGGGGGATCCTGACATCGTGCCACACCGACGGAATGCCATCTTTTCCCATCGATGCGGGCAACAGTGAACCCCTATTTCACGTTCTACTCATTAAGAGGCTTCAGGTCAGCAGAAGGACTGCTCCCACTGGAACAGGATATCGAAAACTCCTCAAATTCTGCGGGAAAGTCCGAATGGATTATGGTTGCGAGTATGTCTGGACAGACATGTGTTGCATCAACAAAGAGAATAGCACGGAGCTTGAAGAGGCCACCCTATCGATGGGTGTCTGGTACTCGGAGGCGGAGATATGTATCGTTCATCTCGGCAATTCGTCGACGCTGGAGGATTTCGTGGATGAACCATGGCTCACCAGAGGTTGGACTTCAAAGGAGCTTCTCCTTGCACGCAAAATTCGGTCATCACCAAAGTGACAGTTATCCCTGAGGCCGACACACGAAACTTTGTCCCAAGCTGTATCAGAGTATCCGAAAAGATGAGATGAGCATCGCAGCGCACCACGTCTCGAATCAAGGACACGGCATACTCCCTTGTCGAGCTCTTTGACGTCCCCATACTGATCGCCTACGGTGATAGCGCCCATGCGTTTTACAAGCTCATGAGCGCGATCGCGGACCAATATACCGAACCAGACTTTTTCATATGGGCGGGCAAATCCCCGCAATGGTCCCTCCCACAATGTTATGGCCCCCAAGCCTCCAAAAGCGACCTCAGCCGACTCATCCTCGGAGCGAGTTGTTTCCAGTCGAGGGTGCATCGGGCGTCGTAGTCGTAGTCGGTCGGTAGGTCGGTTCGGCTGAGGTTCTGTTGTTCAGGTGAAATATACTCTGGCATCTTGACTAGTCCTTGGTTCGTTCTTCAAGCTTCAAGCTTCAAGCTTCGGCGAGTACCAATCTTCTAAGAGGCTCGCCGAAAGCTTTGGCCGTGCGTTCATGCCAAGGCGAGCTTTACCTTATTCATTGATTGCACTTCAATCTTCTGTAGTCTCCGGCCTATGTATTTACACTCATTATTACTGAAATTCGCATTGCCTTTGTTTGCGATCGTGCCAAGCATCGGGATTACTAGTGCAGCTATGGGCTGTAGTACTAGTACGTTGTTTCTGGTCCCTCATAGCCTCATACTTGGTCTAGTAGATGGCGGTTCGCACTCCGAGTAGTAGTCGATCGGCGAGACTCAGGACTGCGGACCGAGGTGGATGCCGGTTGGCGCCCATACAGCATTGCAACCGCATGTTGGCTTGTTCGGTTCCCAACAACCTAGTACACCCAATACCTCTCCCTTTCTGGTCATCGTATATTCACCACCTTCACCTATAACACCATGAATATAGCTAATACAGCTCCAAATATCGGGTATGTATAACGGTTATCTTCATAATCTCGTTGGGAATGTGCTGAACGTGGTTATAGGGTGAAAACAATCACTATCAAAGGTGGGGTTGCAACGCTGGAGCTTCTACCATATACGAGTTAGCTTTCTTTCAGACATTGAACTTCGCACCCCAGCACGGCGCACACTCTCGGTTACGAGGCAATACTACGTCCAATTTTCCGTAGGCGACACCTCCCGGTCGACAAGCAGCGAAAAGGAGGCAAAAGGTTGTACCTCTTGGGATGAAAAATTATATTTGTGGGTACACGTCCTTTCCCTTACGCCAGAGAACTGAATATTATTAGTGATGTGGATGATCGTTCGGACCTCCTCGTAAATGTTTACCAGAAGCACCTCGTCAAAAAGGACGCGCTGGTCGGAAGACTCACTGATACTATCGACGGAGTGTTGGGAAAATTGAAGGATGGCGGTACGAAGATATTGTGTATAACATGTTCTACTGACACGAACTCTGCGATCAAAGGGCTTGAAGCTACTCTTTACACCCCCGATGGGTCCGATCTTTCCGGGATTACGATCAAGTTTGCGTTGGCTGCTGAGTCACGTGGAGGTGTCAGCGCGGACGAACGTCAAGCTACGGACGCCGTCACTAGGACAACCGCGGTCAACCCACTGGGCTCCACCCCCGCAGCCGTCGGGCTCCTCAGTTCCGCGGTCGATACCGGCACAAACGTCGTGACCGAAGTACAGACATTCGAGACTACATGGGGCGTTCTGTTACAGAGGGTGGAGCTCTTCAACAAGATTGTGAACGGTGTTGCACAGGTATTTGGTGCTCAGTATCTTGACCCCCTCACGACCTGAATACCACACAGATTCACCCGTATACGTCACTGGCTTGGTCTGTTATATCAGCTGCGAACCGGGTTTGTCTGTTGCTCAATCTTCATACAATCTGGTCACTGATAATGTTTCATATAGGTGCTCATAAACCAAAAAAATCGGGACGACCAGATCATTCGCTTAGCGGGTACGATGAGCGACGTGTTGACGTTCGTTCATGATGCCGATCCCTTGAAGGCCATCAAAGAGCACATCAAGACTATCAAGCTTCTGATTCAGCAGGTGACGGAGTGCGGGTACTTCATCACCGAGTACGCCAAACAAAAGAACTTCTGTCAGTCGCCGCTGGCTTCACAGAAACCACCACTGATTTCTCTATCTAGGGATTCGGACGGCAAAATACACGATCTCTGATATTGATACAAGAATCACTGGTTATGAGAACAAGTTCCGAGAACTCAAAACCGCACTCTTGGAGGGAGTTTCAGTGCAGACGGGGTTCACTGTCGTTCGTATGATGAACGTCGTGAAACACACCGGTAGGTCTAAGGTCCAACGTCTTGGGACTGCACTCAGATGTTCACGGACATGGAATACAGCGGAATCGATTGACCTGAACGACATGCCATATGCGTTTGGCGCTAGGTTTGAGCGGGAGAAGGGATGCCTGCCAGGGACGCGCGAGTCCTTCCTCCGAGAAATTTGTGACGTTCTCAACAATGCCGACGAAGATGCCCCGGGAGTGTGCCTCCTGACTGGTGTCGCTGGATCGGGCAAGTCTGCAGTGGCTCACTCGATCGCTCGACTCTATGATGGACAAAAGCGGCTGGGCTCGTCATATTGCTTCGCCAGTACTGACATCGCGAACCGCAACCCGAAAAGTCTTTTCAGCACTATTGCACGTGACCTCTCCGATCATGATCCGCAGTACAAGTCCGCTCTCTGGCAAGTCGTTAAAGATGATCGAGCGCTTCGCACATCTCAATCACCCATGGAGCAAGTCGAGAGGCTTATCATTGAACCTAGCAAGCACATTCACGCTATTGGGCCCTTAGTCATCGTCATCGATGCTCTTGACGAAAGTGGGGATCAAGCCAGTCGCCGACAGCTTCTACGTGCCATCTCTGAACAAATCGCCGAAAAGACCCTTCCGACCAACCTTCGTTTTCTCATCACCGCTCGCCCAGAAACAGATATCCTTAGTGAACTTCCGCGTGGCCCTCAAATCGTCCGTAAGCAAATGAGTGACATTCCCCAGAGTATTGTCAACGAAGATATCCGGAAATTCATCCACCACTCGCTTAATCGTTATACCGAACTCGAATCCTTGTGGCCGGACCAGGAGTGGTGTCGACTACTCGTCGATCATTCCCAGACACTTTTTCAATGGGCCTCCACGGCATGCAACTTTATTCGAGGAGATGGGGCTGTGGGGCTCAACTTACGCAAACGGTTTCAGCTACTAGTGCAAGCCGATCACAGTGAAGGTGTCCACCCGCTAGACAAGCTTTACCGAACTATTCTCGAGCAACAGTTCACGCTGGATGTTGCTCGGTGCGGGTTCCGAGAGGTGATGGCCATTGTACTCGCCCTCCATGAACCGCTATCTATCACGTCCCTCTCTGCTCTCTTCGTTGGACATCCGATGAGTATCCGAGATATCATCGAACCTCTGGGATCATTGCTGGATGGGGTGCTTGATGAAGAGAAGCCCATCCGTCCACTTCATACCTCGTTCCGTGACTTCTTACTAGACAAAGCCTGCAGTTCAGTTTTTCACATCCACATCCAACCACAGCATTCCCTCTGTCTTGGACAAGCATTGCTCGCATGTGTGCGAAATATGCTCAGGTTCAACATCTGTGACCTCAAGGACTCTCGGATCCGTAACACTGCCATCCCCGATCTACCAAGTCGGGTGAACAAGGCCATTCCTCCCCACCTGGCATACTCGTGCCAATACTGGATGGACCATTTGCAACATGCCGACTATACACCAGACTTATTGAATGAGGCCACTCTCTTCTTCAAGGACATGTTCCCCTACTGGCTTGAGGCCATCAGCCTTCTCTCACTTTCCTCTCCACTGTCATCCATCCTATCTGCCCTAGAGACCTGCACCATCCTAAGAAAATGGGCCAAGGTAAAATCAATCATGATGATAAGGGATGAGTACTTAACATAATGTTACTAGGGCCAAGAGATTTCTATACTGGCATCAGAGGCATTCCAATTCATCCAAGTGTTTGCTCCTGTCCTGAGAGGATCCACCCCCCATCTCTATTTATCAGCCATGGCACAGACACCATCTGGCTCATTGCTTTCTAAACTCTGGGTTGACCATCTCCAGAGGCATGTCTCAGTCACCTCAGGGCATCCAGCCAATTGGCCAGCAGAAATTCATACCTTGCATGGGCACACAAAGAATGTCACCTCTGTTGCCTGTTCACCTGATGGGACCCACATTGTCTCTGGCTCTTGGGACAAGACTATCAGGGTTTGGAATGCAACAACTGGTCAGTCTGTGGCAGGTCCATTCCAGGGACATACAGATATCATCAATTCTGTTGCATATTCACCTAATGGGACCCACATTGTTTCTGGTTCTCGTGACAACACCATTAGGGTTTGGAATGCAACCACTGGTCAGTCAGTAGCAGTTCCATTCCAGGGGCATACAAGTTGGGTCAACTCTGTTGCCTATTCACCTGATGGAACCCATATTGTCTCTGGCTCTCGTGACAACACCATTAGGGTTTGGAATGCAACCACTGGCCAGTCTGTGGCAGGCCCATTTCAGGGGCATACAGATAGTGTCAAGTCTGTTACCTATTCACCTGATGGGACCCATATAGTCTCTGGCTCTTGTGACAACACCATTAGGGTTTGGAATCCAATCACTGGCCAGTCTGTGGCAGGTCCATTCCAGGGGCACACAAGTTGGGTCAACTCTGTTGCCTATTCACCTTATGGAACACACATTGTCTCTGGCTCTCGTGACAACACCATTAGGGTTTGGAATGCCACAACTGGTCAGTCTGTGGTTTGTCCATTCCAGGGGCACACAGATGGTGTCAGTGCTGTTGCATATTCACCAGATGGGACCCATATAATCTCTGGTTCTTGGGACAAGACTATTAGGGTTTGGAATGCAACCACTGGTCAATATGTGGCAGGTACATTCCAGGGGCACACAAGTTGGGTCAACTCTGTTGCCTATTCACCTAATGGAATCCAGATTGTCTCTGGCTCAGGGGACAACACAATTAGGGTTTGGAATGCCACTGCTGTGACTAGTCAGTCCTTGGCAGGTCCATTCCAGGGACACACAGAAGGGGTCACCTCTGTTGCCTTTTCACATGATGGAACCCACATTGTCTCTGGCTCATGGGACAATACCATTAGGGTTTGGAATGCAACCACTGGTCAGTCTATGGCAGGCCCATTTCAGGGGCACACAGATGGTGTCAACTCTGTTGCCTATTCACCAGATGGCACCCACATTGTCTCTGGCTCTGATGACAACACCATTAGGGTTTGGAATGCAACCACTGGTCAGTCTGTGGCAGGTCCATTTCAGGGACACACAGGAGGGGTCACCTCTATTGCCTATTCACATGATGGAACCCACATTGTCTCTGGCTCTTGGGATAAAACCATTAGGGTTTGGAATGCCACCACTGGCCAGTCCATGGCGGGTCCATTCCAGGGACACACACATGGGGTCAGCTCCATTGTCTATTCACTTGATGAGACCCACATTGTCTCTGGCTCTTGGGACAAGACAATTAGGGTTTGGAATGCCACAACTGGTCAGTCTGTGGCAGGCCCATTCCAGGGGCACACAGATGGGGTCAGCTCTGTTGCTTATTCACCTGATGGGACCCACATTGTCTCTGGCTCTTGGGACAAGACTATCAGGGTTTGGAATGCAATCACTGGTCAGTTTGTGGCAGATCCATTCCAAGGGCACACATATGATGTCACCTCTGTTTCCTATTCTCCTGATGGGATGCACATTGTCTCTGGCTCAGGGGACAACACCATTAGGGTTTGGAATGCAACCACTGGCCACTCTGTGGTAGGTCCATTCCAGGGGCACACAAGTTGGGTGAACTCTGTTGCTTATTCACCTGATGGCAATTATATTGCCACTGGATCCAGTGATTGTTCTATCAAAGTGTGGAGGGTTCAAGAACTTGTTTCATTTGGTGATATATATGAGGAAAATAGCTGGATTCAATCTTCTAATGGCACTTGCTTTGGCTGGATAGCTCCTTGGAACAGGAATAACTTTCATCTTCCTATCCATTCTTTAGTGATAGCTTCTAACAGAAGTCCCCAAGTTCAAGTTGATACTTCTTTGTTTGGGGAGTCTTGGACCTCTTGCTGGAACTGATTCCTCCATTTTGTTATGGTACTTTTTACTATGCTTTCCAGAAGTCTATTGAGATAGTGGAGATGATGGCACTTGTACTTTTGCAGAATACTAATGATTCATTTTAACCAATGAGTACAATGATGACTATTTATACAGTACAGAAAGACAATCTGAGTCACTGTCATATAGTATCACCTATGGTCTATGGATATGCCAGCAACACTTTGGAAGTGTATATGCTCTCATTACTTGTGTAAGGATGACACATGTCAACACATCAACTCATGATAGAGGCTCATAACACTCATTCCCTGCAAAAACTAGAATAACACCAACTTGAACATACACACATCTACTCGACCCTTCTTTCCCTCCCCTCTCCACTTCCCTCTCCACACATCCACCACCAAACCAATCTCCTCCCTTCCTCTGCCCCACTGCAGGGGGGAGGGTAAATAAATCAGCACTAAAGGCAAAATACATATTACCAGGTTCTCGACCAAGTACAAAGTTCATTGACACAAAAATTGTAATCAACAAGAGCACACTGACTGCCCCATCCCACCCACCCTCGAATCATCTCCGGATACTGTATCAACCCCAAAACATCGCCCATGCATTCCCCTCCGGCACCTCCCACTCCCAGTCGACCTCCTGGTCCGTCACCTGTCTGTCCGCAGTGAATATCTGGAGCAGGCAAAGGCGAGGGCGAACACTCGCTGATGCCCGTCAGCGGGACCGGGCCGTCATTGATTACGATGCGAATGTGGGACGCCTCTGCGTTGTTCAAGGGGGTACACGAGAGAACCAGAGGGCGCCCAAAAGCGATCCTGTTGGCACCGACAACTCAGCAAAACAGGAAACCATACCGGAAAACGTACGTAGGAACCTGACGTTGGTCACAAACAGCGCGAGATTGGATGCTCTAATCGACCGGTTCGGTCGTCTGGAAGCGGGCCGACGCGGTGAGCATCACGCATCATGTTTCTGAACCAGCTGGAGGCGACACTGTCAAGAGCGAGAACGCGACCTACTGTCGAGGACGACGACTTCGTGCACGCGTTGACGTACAAGACCACGTACAATCGTCAGCATGCAAGGTCGCGTTCGTATTCGAGTTGTGCGTCTTGATCGGCGTGTGAGTGAGTCGGGAAATAAGCTCTTGGACGTAGCCCGTGCCTTGCACGTGAGCGTCAGGCGAGCTAAAGGCAGAGTTGTACCAGAATGTTAGATCCATGCTGTATGATACCAGGTATCAGAGCACGTCTCACAGGAAAGGAACGAACAATCGAAGCATTCCCATTCATCCTCTGTGAACAGCTCGCAGAATTTGAAGCAGCCGAGTGCGACAGTCTTGGACGTAGCCGTCAGCTGACGCGACACCACAGCGGGGAGAAGAACTGCGATACACTACCTTGTATGTACACATTTGCTGCATCCTGATCCTCGATCTCCAAACTGAATCCCAGTTCACCCTCGGTAAGCTTCAAGGTAATAACTTCCACGCCTCCCCCAGGTGATCCTGGCCTATTGCTGGACGTAGGTTAGGGAGCGGTCGACTGCACCGGCGTTAGGACATCGTAGGAAGTGTGTGTGTTGCTGGACTGGCGAGAAGATGGCTCAGACAACATACCCTTGACATTCGCTGGGTATCGGGGGCTAATGTATGGGCCGGAACGAGGAGCTGCGCGGCGCCCGTTTGGAGAGGCTGCAAAAGCGGTCGCGATGAGGGCTGGTTCGGCGTTCCTCCAGAATATCCACCGCTGTCGCAGCGCACACGACAAGGAAAGAAGACGGTCTTAGAGAAACGATCGCGTATGGGTGATCGGGGAAAACGTTTTGGGTAGTGAACAACTTGGGAAAGTCATTAGTAGGAGAGAATAGTTATGGACGGTGGTTGAGCGAACCCACGGAGGGGACGCGGGCATCGAGCCTGTCCGTGTCCGTGGGACCCTGCCCGCCCGCTGCTTCCCGTGAGCTCCTGGAAAGAGTGGCTTGAACAGCGAAAGTTGGGTAGGGAGGCACGCCGATGCCGCCGGCTGACGACGCAGCAGATGCCTCTTGTCAATGGCGTGCTTGCACTACGCAGTCGTCGAGGTGGTCTGCATTGTGAATCAGAGAGAAGGCGGACGCGTTCGACCGCTGTGCTGGGCGATATTTCTTGTGGTGGTTTGAGCTCGTTTGAGCTCGTTTATAGCTGAATACTGTACGATGACTCGGACATCATGTCTCGACCAAAGCCTTCACGTGCATCTGTCGAGCAGCCTTGAAAACGTAAGGTTCTGTTCACTACATGCACCCAAGCCGTCGTTGACATGTTCTTGAGTAGCACCAAACAGCTCAAGATTTAGCTTCCTGACATTGCCAAATAATTTCGGAAGGTGGTGACAAGTTCCGTCCTGGCCAGGTCCGGAGGTTGAGTTCTTTGAGCTCAGGAGACCCGAGGATATGCTGCGACATTCAAGGTAAACATACAACTAAATCTGAATCATCCGGCACCTGTACGGCTAAACAAGATAACTCCAAGTTCAACAACTGTGATCGATTCTCAGGCCCACATCGCTTTAAACTTTTCATGAAACTCCTCCGTCGCTTCATACACCACCTCGAGAAGCTTCCAATCCCTTTTCGCCACCCAACTGGGTTTGATGCGACTCCCCACCTCAGGCGGAGACCCCCACTTCACTCCCTCGTCATCCCCATCCCCATCTTCGTCGTCCTTTTCCGTCGGATCGTCCGTATTGATTAACCAGCTATCCAAATCCTCCAACCCGTCTTCACCCTCGCCTTCCCTCACATCCACACCTTCCCGCTTCCTCATAATCAACTGCTCCAACACCCCTCTGACCGTGATCAGCGTCAAATCAAACTCTTGCAACACGAACCAGATATCCCCGCGTCGAATTGCGTTGGCCTCGCTTAATAGTTGCACTTGGCCGTGCGTGTAGAAATCGAGAATGTAGGCGTTGAGGGCAAAACCATGTATGTGGGACTTGGGGTGAGGGCGCGTTGAACGTCGATTTTCGTCCCCATTCCCGTCAAACCCAGCC
>JBBPQL010001436.1:0-10096 GCA_038092515.1 Boletus subparvulus | reverse complement strand
CGATCACAATAGGAACGACCTTGTTAAGGTATTAAACTCCCACGTCGGCATGGACTGGGTACGCACAGCCACAATTATGCCCCCCCAGTGACCTTGTAAACAAGGTGATCTTGCGCTGTCACAGTTGTCACCCAATCCCAGTAGTGCTCTCGCCTACCTCGTTCTTTCCTCCAAAGTCCCGGGCGACCCCACGTACGTCAACTTCTCCCTTTCGCTCACCCACACTCACCCTACAATCCTCCCGAGCCACCACAGAATCGACACAGAATCCAAACTCCCATACCTTCCTGCTCCTCAAAACCCTCCCCCATTGATGCCCTAGCTCCCCCGCGAGTCACGTATCAGCATACCACCGCCATGGCCCCGTACTCTTCGCACCCCACTCGATCATCTCCAACACCCCTGAGGCCCGTGCATCTGTGTGGTCCGGCGTCTCGCTTTGTCATCATATATAGGTCGGTTTCCCTGTATTCTCCTTTTTCCTTAGCGTCGTGCTGATCTATTCTAGTCTCCAAAGCGAGTCGTGCTGCGGTCTCTGGTGAACGTGACACCCCGACCCCATTCCGGGGACGAGGTCCTTTCCCACGCCCCTCTGTCGCGCGAATCCACAGCCACTGCCACGGCCACATCGGATGTTGATGTCACTCGTTGATTCCTGCCTCTCATCCTCGGACGGGAGTTATGTCACACGCGAGGAACGGACGCTTATGCACAGGGACGCTATGCATACGAATATGAACCAAAGATGAGAAACAGTGGCTAATTGAATACCCCACGCACCCGATATGGCTCCCTTCTTGTTTTATCACAATCGTATTGCTATATGACATAGTACTAGTACTGTATTATCTATCATATCGTCCGTCCCAGGTCGGGTCCGTGCACGTGAAGCGACGAGGATTACAGACACTCCGATTTTATGCTTCCGTCCGACGTCCGACTCGACGAATAATTCAGATTTCTTGACGCCAGAATCTGACATGTACCTGGTTGATGCGTGGTGACGCATCCTGGTATCGCATCCTATCGTGCAGCGATAGATGCACACGAGATTCTACTCTGTACGATGCACGATCGACTTGCCAGGGTCTCCACACGGTTCAAGGGCTGCTGGCGACGAGTCCGCGTCCTTCGCCACATGACATCACCCGTCTAAACGTGACACCGGGATGACCCGCATGTTGGCGGCTCGAGGTGATAGGCATACATCGCGATGGATACCATGCTCCACCAACGCTTTTGCCGGAATCTACGCATTGCGTCGACGATACCACCAAACACTGGAAAGGGAGACAAAACCTGTCGAGAAGAACACGAAACAGAACAAAACGCACAAGGGAAGATGAAACGAAAACAGGGACGCACCGGTAACCTAACGAGATACATACGCCGCGACGGTAGACACCATCCTCAGACACGCCGCGCATACATCGCGCGCTTTACGCTGGAGGCGGTGGAGGGCAATCACACAAGGCTGAGAGTGTCGGATGTCGGTGATGATCTTTCGTTGCGTAAGGATTCTGGTTTCGTGAGAAAGTTTCTGGCGAGGAGGCTGGTTAGCACCACACAACGCAAAGCACGAAGCGCACACCTTGTCACCGTTGGGCACGTGAATACGGCGATAAGGCTCGGTTTCGAGGGGGGGATTGGAACACGGCAGACGCGATGTCGACGCTGGACGCTTGTCATGTACGCGCGTCACGTCAGGTGAATACAACCAGGCTACCAGAGGCACCCATCATGGAACAAGGATTCACCGAGCCCCTTTGAATACGTCTAAAACGCCGTTCCAAACGCCATCCTGGACTCTGTGAAACCACACGTCAGTTTTTCCTCCGCCACTACTCGCCCATTCGGACGACCGACAAGTACCCCCGCAACACAACTACCCCAAACAAAAGCATCAGCGACCGGTCCCACACCAACACACGGGCGTGCAGAGGGGGACATACTCGACACCGTCTGAAACATCACCGCGTTCCTAAACCCGGTCAGCATGACGTTCAACCACTGTTGCACGAACCACGAGTCCTCGCAGGAAAATGAGTGGGAAGACGTCGAAAGGAGGATCCAAGGACGGGGTTCAGTGATGGTTTTGTTTTAGCCGTGCGGTGCATGAGCCAGCCAGAGTGCGCGACGAGACGATGGACAAAAGAAAAAGAGAAGCACCCGGAGAACAACGAACATGGCTGATCTACTGAGCATTGCATGTCCACCACTGAAACCAGGAACCCGTGCGACGACCTTCTTTGAATGCCAAAGAGTGTGGCGGTCATAGGGACTCCTCGCCTCTCTTGACCTGCTCCCGCCGTCTCGCTAGTTGAAACGCCTGTCGAATGTTAGTCACTCACCTCTCCCTCCCTGTTTCTTTTGTCTCGTTGTTCGCAGCGTTCGCATTCCCGCTTTGTATTTCGTCGTCGCCTGTATAATTTACTGGATCTCCAGACTCCACGTCGAGGAGATCGACCTTGCTGGCTATCCCAACCTTCGCGTTTATGGCCAAGCTCCATTAGTGCATCTTCATTGGAGGAGGCCGAACCTAATTAGGCTCATCTTTCCGAATTGCTACGCCACACGCTGCTCTATGCTGTTGCTTTCGACTTGTATAGGCAAACTTTGATGGCTGCATTGGTGCACTGCCTTAGCAGTCGGACTCTGCCGCTACACGTGGAAGAGGTTCTGTTTGCTGTAGAAGCAAGTATGGACTTGGAAGCGCTCGAAGTATGTCCCTCGCTGCATACTTCACAGCTCACTTTCCCGGCCTATATGACAATGACTAGCAGATCGGGCACCGAAGAAAAACGACCACCACTTGAATCGGAGACGTCTGGTAGCCTCGCTGAGGGTTGCGAGAGCACCAGAAATGAACCACCACAGCTTGAATCAAGGACGTCGCCGTCTTGTACCCTGACTGTGGGTTTCGACGCCTAGCTGCTAGTTTGCTGACTGACCTATCCGGCAGGACAACATACAAACGCCCGGCGTCTACACCGAATCTGCGGGGCAGGACCAAGTGAAGGAGGAAACCCCAGGACCCGGGGACCAGCCACAGCATGTGCCCTCTTCCTCAGGCTCAGCAACGCAGACAGCCGAGATCGAAGATCCAGTTATTACGGGTATGTAACTCGGTTTGCTACACAGTTTCCAAGCTAATCGCAAAGTAGGTATCCGAGCGACAGACATCGCTCTTGGCCTGAGACGAGTCCCGGCCGGCTTTTACGCCGTGGTGCATCACAGTGGTCTTGAATGGAGAACCGAAAATAAGCCTTCGTCAGTAAACGACGATGTCTTTGAATGGAGTGGGCAGATTCCAATGTGAGACCCCCCCGAAGCCAACTGGGGTTAGCCCTGACAGAGTTCACAGAGCATCAGATATGTCGGCCACCGTTTGTCTTGAAGTGTATGTGTCCTTCGAATTCCAGCCCATGTTAGGTGCTGGGGAACAGCTGCGAAGATTAGCAATCACCGTGGAACAACTATTGGACCGCAGTGCCAAAAACCTTCGTGAGTTGGACGCAGTTTCGCACACGGGCCTGCGTACTCACCCCATGGCAGCGTTTACCCTATTCCCAGAGGATGGGGACGTTGTATCCCCGTGTTCGTCTATTTTGGTCACTATCGAACGGCGGGAGTGTGAGAACAGTAATTCATCAGCGTTGAGGGTCATTGGCCTTCATTGCGTAAGTATGCGACTTGTGGCAACACGATCCTCATTAATCAGTGTATATCCATAGTCAACCACAGAATCTCGAGGCAGGCTAGAAGACGCAACAAATCAAGGGCACAACGCTCTCTCCCGTTACAGAAAGCACGAGGAAAACCGGGATCTCGAGCGTTCTATTGAAGAATTTGAGCGGGCGCCAGTATTTGCCCGCTAGGCCATCCTTGTCGTGCGGCTGCTCAGTCAAACCTAGCAATGGCCAAATTCATTTTCTGCCAGGTTGAGGACACGCATGCCTCCCTCGAGATCCCTCTCAACTTGTATCGCAATGCACTTGTTGCCCGTCCTGTCGGCCATGTTGACCGCCCTTCCACGTTGATTCAGCTAGCTCTGGTGCATTTCGTGCGATTCGAGAAGGGTAGGGATGAAGTCGAGGGAGCACAGGCCGAAGCGTAGCTGCATGAGGCGATGGAGCTCAGCGATACGGAGAGTCATGAAAAACAAACTGCCACTTTCGTGCTCCAACTGCATACCAGACGCGGGGTGGGCCATGTTCAGGCGGATGGCAAGTCACGGGTGGAGCAAGATTCAACTTCACGCTTATCAGACGAGGACCTGTGGATTTTAAGTGGCCAGTTGTTGAACCGCTTCGAAGAGTTCGGTGATGTAGCCGACGTGCAACAGGCCATCACACTTTTGGAGGAATTGGTCAGGTCAACTTCGGTTGGGGATGACCGGTATCACGGAGCACTGGCGAATCTCGGTGTGGCGCTATCTTATCGTTTTGAGCGCCTCGGGGAGCTGAGTGACCTCGAGGACGCAATTTCGACGCTCAGGGATGCTGTTGACCTCACCCCTCATGGTCACGCCAACAAAATTGGTCGTCTTAACAACCTCGGCAACTCCTTCACCACTCGTTTCCAGTGCCTTGGGGAACTAGGTGACCTCGAGGATGCAATATCGACGCTCCGGGATGCTGTTGACCTCATCCCTCATGGTCACCCCGACAAACCCTCTAGTCTTAACAACCTCGGCATCTCCTTCTTCACTCGTTTCGAGCACATGGGAGACCTGAGTGACCTCGAGGACGCAATTTCGAAGCACAGAGATGCTGTTAATCTCACCCCTCATGATCACCCCGACAAACCCGGTCGTCTTAACAACCTTGGCAACTCCTTCATCACTCGTTTCGAGCACCTCGGGGAGCTGAGCGACCTCGAGGATGCAATTTCGACTCTCAGGGATGCTGTGGACTTCACCCCTCATGGTCACCCCCGCAAGCCTATGATTCTGAACGGCCTTGGAAGCTCCTTCCTCACCCGTTTCGAGCGCCTCGGGGAGTTGAGTGACCTCGAGGACGCAATTTCGAGACACAGGAATGCTGTTGATCTCACTCCTCATGGTCACCCCGACAAACCTGGTCGTCTTAACAACCTTGGCAACTCCTTCGTTACTCGTTTCGAGCGCCTCGGGGAGCTGAGTGACCTCGAGGATGCAATTTCGACGCTCAGGGACGCTGTTGACCTCACCTCTCATGGGCACCCTCACAAGCCTACCTTTCTGAACGGCCTCGGCAGCTCCTTCTTCACTCGTTTCGAGCACCTGGGGGAGCTGAGTGACCTCGGGGACGCAATTTCAAGGCACAGGGATGCTGTTGACCTCACCCATCACGGTCACCCCGACAAACCTGGTCGTCTTAACGACCTCGGCAACTCCTTCGTTACTCGTTTCGAGCGCCTCGGGGAGCTGAGTGACCTCGAGGATGCAATCTCGACGCTGAGGGATGCTGTTGACCTCACCCCTCATGGGCACCCTCACAAGCCTACCTTCCTGAACAGCCTTGGCAGTTCTTTCTTCACTCGTTTCGAGCACCTCGGGGAGCTTAGTGACCTCGAAGACGCGATTTCGAGGCAGAGGGAAGCTGTTGACCTCACCCCTCATGGTCACCCCTACAAACCTAGTTGTCTTAATAACCTCGGTAACTCCTTCGTCACTCGTTTCGAGCGCCTCGGTGAGATGGGTGATCTCGAGGCCGCAATTTCGTCGCTCAAGGATGCTGTTCACCTCACCCCACATGGTCACCCTGACAAACCTGCTTGTCTTAGCAACCTCGGCAGCTCCTTCTTCACTCGTTTCGAGCGCCTCGGGCAGCTGAGTGACCTCGAGAATGCAATTTCGACGCTCAGGGAAGCTGTTGACCTCATCCCTCATGGTCACCCCGACAAACTTGCTTGTCTTAACAACCTCGGCAGCTCCTTCTTCACTCGTTTCGAGCGCCTCGGGGAGCTGAGTGACCTCGAGGACGCAATTTCGACGCTTAAGGATGCTGTTGGTCTCACCCCTCATGGTCACGCCGACAAACCTGGTCTTCTTAACAACCTCGGTAACTCCTTCACAGCTCGTTTCGAGCGCCTCGGGGAGCTGAGTGACCTCGAGGATGCAATTTCGACGCTCAAGGCTGCTGTTGACCTCACTCCTCACGGTCGCCTTCACAAACCTGCCCTTCTGAACAGCCTCGGCAGCTCCTTCTTTACCCATTTCGAGCGCCTGGGGGAGATGGGTGACCTCGAGGATGCAATTTCGACGCTCAAGCATGCTGTTGACCTCACTCCTCATGGTCACCGTGATGAGCCTGCTTGTCTTGGCCACCTCGGCAGCGCCTTCTTCGCTCGTTTCGAGCACCTCGGGGAGCTGAGTGACCTCGAGGATGCAATTTCGAGGCAGAGGGAAGCTGTTGACCTCACCCCTCATGGTCACCCCTACAAACCTGGTCGTCTTAACAACCTTGGCAACTCCTTCAAAACTCGTTTCGAACGCCTAGGGGAGATGAGGGACCTTGAGGACGCAATTTCGACACTCAAGGATGCTGTTGGCCTCACTCCCAATGGCCACGCCATCAAACCTGATCTTCTTAACAACCTTGGCAGCTCCTTCATCACTCGTTTCGAGCGCCTCGGGGAGCTGAGTGACCTCGAGGATGCAATTTCGACACTAAGGGATGCTGTTGACCTCACCCCTCATGGTCACCCTCACAAGTACACCCTTCTGAACAACCTTGGTAGCTCCTTTGGAGCTCGTTTCCAGCGCCTCGGGGAGTTGAGTGACCTCGAGGCCGCAATTTCGAGGAATAGGGATGCCGTTGAGTCCACCCCTCATGGTCATCCTCACAAGTCCGACTGTCTTAACACCCTCGGCACCTCCTTTTTCGTTCGTTTTGAACACCTGGGGGTGCTAAGTGACCTCGAGGATGCAATTTCGAGGCACAGGGATGCTGTTGACCTTTCCCCTCATGGTCACTCTCACAAGCACAGCTTTCTTAACAACCTCGGCAACACCCTCAGAGCTCGTTTCGAGCGCCGCGGTGAGCTGAGTGACCTTGAGGAGGCAATTTCGACGCTCAGGGATGCTGTTGCCCTCGCGCCTCATAGCCACGCTGACAAACCTGGTCATCTTAACAATCTCGGCAACTCGTTAGTCGCTCGTTTGGAGCGGCTCGGGGAGCTGAGTGACCTCGAGGAGGCAATTTCGACGCTCAGGGATGCTGTTGACCTCTCCCCCTATGCTCACCCTGCCAAGCCTACCCTCCTAAACAGTCTCGGAAATTCCTTCTTCACTCGTTTCCAGCGGCTCGGGGAGCTGAGTGACCTCGAGGACGCAATTTCGAACCACAGGGATGCTGTTGACCTCACTCCTCGTGGTCACCCTGATAAGCCTCGCCATCTTCACAACCTCGGCAACTCCTTGGTGGCTCGCTTCGAGCGCCTCGGGGAGCTCGGTAATCTCGAGGAAGCAATTTCCCTATGCTGCTTCCGCCCCCATCGGCCCTATCAGTGTTCGATTTCGTGCATCACAGAATTGGATACTATGTGCTCGGCGTATATGCCATCACTCTCTCCTCCATGCATATTCCATTGCCATTAACCTCCTTCCTGAACTCGCATGGATTGGCCTCTCTCTTACGCAACGTTACTCTGAACTTAGGCGAGGTGCCAATGTGGTTCGGGAGGCAGCAGCAGCAGCAGCAGCTTTGGACTCGGGACTTCCAGAAACCGCTGTGGAATGGCTCGAACAAGGACGCTCGATCGTTTGGGGGGAACTCTTTCAGCTTCGCAGCTCTTATGAGGAGTTGTCGTCTGCTCATCCACGTCACGCTCGTAGACTGCGGGAACTCTCGGCTGCATTAGAGCATGCTAGTGCCACTCGCGAAAAATCCTTGTCCGCACTCGTGGAACAGACCACAGTACTGTGCATCCTACGAGAGAGTCCTTGCAACAAGAGGCTGACGGACACCGCATGCTCGCCATCGAGCGAGACAAGCTGCTCCAGGCCATCCGGGGGTTGCCAGGCTTCGAGCGATTCCTCCTCCACAAGGATTTCTCCCAGCTACAGACTTCAGCACACTCCGGACCGGTGGTCATAATTAACGCTGCAGAAAGCCGCTGCGACGCGTTGATTGTTCTTGCTGATGTGGATCACGTACTCCATGTCCCGCTTCCCACGTTCACTTTGCAGAGATCCACAGGTCTTCAGAAGATGCTGGAGAAATTGCTTGGTCACGCTCGTGTTATACGCTATGACGACAGGGAAGGGGAACCTGCAACACGGGGTTGCGTTAGCTGGGAGCCCCTCTTATCCAACTTGTGGAACGGCGTCGTCAAACCAGTCCTGGATGCCTTGGCTTTCTCAGTACGTCATGTCGTGTCACTTGAATTCATACCTGATCCGTTCATCTGTCCCCTACCAGACTCCTGGGGACCTATCACGCATTTTTTGGTGTCCGACAGGCCCTTTCGTGTTTCTTCCTATCCATGCGGCTGGTTTCTATGACACCCAGCATTCGCAACCTGGGCACATAGTATCCGACTTCGTCGTCTCGTCATACGTCCCTACTCTCAGCATTCTTTCCCCGTCACCCAATCCCGATGTGTCACCTAGCGGCGCTCTTCGCCTCCTTGCTGTTCGTCAGCCACCCTCAGATGGTCTGTCCCCACTTTCAGGTGTGGCCACTGAGTTGGAACACATCAGGGCGGTAATCAGCCATTCACCCTCAGCATGCACCACCCTCCTGGAATCCTCTGTCGGAACGGTCGAAGAAGTACTTTCCCTGATGAAGGAGGCGGACTGGGTCCATTTTGCATGCCACGGAATCCAAGATGCCACAAGTCCGACTACGAGTGGACTTTGTCTCGCCGACCGACGCCGCTTGAAAATATGTGACATTATTGCGTTGTCACGTCCCCATGGTGGGCTTGCCTTTCTCTCCGCATGTGAGACGGCAACGGGCGAGCAGCGTCTCTCCGATGAGGCCATCCATATCGCAGCGGGAATGTTGTTTGCGGGTTACGGGGGAGTCGTTGGTACGATGTGGTCGATCAGCGATAAGCTTGCGCCTGATGTGGCAAGGGACGTATACGAGCAACTGTTTCGGAACGGCTCAAGGCCAGATTATCGGGAGGCTGCCCGAGCGCTGCACGGAGCTATTGGGCGTCTTCAAGATAGAGCGTCGTTCGCCACATGGCTTCCGTTCATTCACGTGGGTCTTTGAATGTTCAGGTGTATATGTATATGTATTGTATGGTTATGGTAGTACAACGCCAGATTATGTACTAGTAAACCCTCAAGTACTTCGACTCAGAGGGCCGTCCAGGTAGTCACCTCCGGATTTCGCGGTCCTTCGGATACGCCTCCAATAACTAGCAGTCGACACGTTGGAATCAGCTTTGCGCTACTAGAAAGGCTGTTGATGTACAAGGATGGGAGGGAGGAAAGTTTGGAACGCCAGTGGATACTTAGAGGTACAGTTTATAGGCAGACGAACTTCCTTCCATTTACCGCGTTGCGTTCATGCCCCTTCTCTATTCACGTCTACCTCGACGTGCGTACACAAATCTCCCGGCGCGCCGGCCAACCCGAAGTGACTGCCCCTGGCTCCTTTGAGTATCCTTTCTCCCACGCCGCCTTCTGAGATAATGATCGCGACCCTTCGCGACCCTGATTGTCGCATCTGATTCTGAATGTTGCAGTACGGGGATTTTGGAGAGCTTGACGCTGAATCCTCGTGTTGGGATGCTTAGGTATACAAGCCTTGCCTCGTTTCGATCTGGCAGTCACCGACCAGCAGTTGGCAACTTGGTTGCCGCCGCCATCTGCGGTACCAGTACAAGACCTTGACGACGACCTGGGTCAAAGAAGGATCCCAGGGTGAACAATGTCGGAACTTTCTGGTTTCGATGTATACCTGGCATGGTGAACATATCACTTATGGTATTCATGGAACCGAGACCTGCACGAGATCTCGCAACCAATCTCCACGGAGGCATGCTATATTTCGCTATCAAGTGAGTAGTTCGTTATCAAGACATCGTGTTCAAAGCTTGATCAGGTACAGGCAGGCACATTAATTTTGTGCATAGCCAGCTTAGCTTCCTCTTCGTC
>JBBPQL010001435.1:0-10101 GCA_038092515.1 Boletus subparvulus | reverse complement strand
AAAACTATAGTGTAGTCACTAAAGAAAAACTACAGTACTTCGAGGCCGAAATAAGGCCTGCTTATGTAAGCTAATAATGTTCTAACCCATACGAAATGGATTAACAACAATAATAAGGTAAACGCTCCTAATAGAGCTGCTGAACGATGAATCAGGCGTAGACGATGGAAGAAAATGTTGAACCTTGTTTTTTCAGAGGTTTAGATGATTACCCTGATCAACAAGAGATAGATGATTTGCAACTACTCTGCTCATCTATTCAACTTTCACTGGATTGCGAAATCTTGTCAAAAACGATACCAACATACTGATGATTGGAGAAAACAATTCTTCAAACCACTCCTTCTCTAGGGATCCTACCTCGAGAACGAAGACACTATGGAATCATCAAGGACCAGAAAGAACGATCGAGTTATCACATTTCTTTACATCATTCAAAAGATCCACCATAACCAATCACATCCAGACCCTCCTAATTCATTTCATTGTTGAAATGACCATGATTTCATCATGAGATTTTGGAGTGTGTTTTCTTTCCTCCTACACGAGTTTCTAAACACTCGTATACGGACGTGATTTGGATGATCTTTCGTTGAATGATCTTTTAGGTTGTCTTAAGGATGTAGTGTCTCTTCGTGAGTACCTCCCTTAACAACCATGATGGATACAGCGGAGATACTACCAAGAAACATCACAATCAAGTTTTGGGATTAGCACCTTTTGCTAAAAGAGAATAACTTGGTATGCTCCATATGCAGGTCACCAACTAACACAAAGCCTTCATTGGTTTACGTCTGATGATGACTCCAACTGAAGATTGGCCTTGTTGGGACCTTCCACACTTATTTTGCCATTTGGCATGAAGTGTACCAGCAGACAAGAATCCAGTATCTGGAACACAAACGAGAGTTTGGTGAGCCGGACTTGTGTCTCCTCACCAAATAATGATTCTTCTTGGTTTACGTCTGATGATGACTCCAAAACGAGAATCGGTCAACTCGCTTGTCAAGATAGATTCTTTCAATACTGTGACAACTGACGGATCGACAATCTTCCATTGATTTTCATCAAAATCCAATGACTTCAATGAGGAGATTGATCTACTCCCTTCGACTTCCTTTCCATGTCACTGGTTTACCAACTGTCGACGCTTCCACATCCACCTCCCTTTGCCTATCTACGCTCTGGGAGAGACGCATGCTCATTCCTACCCCGCATCATGTTCTCACATATCTTCAGTTTATCACGCATTTGTTGTTTTACAGCGTTTTAGGCTTTGGTTATCCTGGGTTGATACCTTTCATGGTCCCTCACTCACCTCTGGACGTTCTGATCATGGGGGGATTCTATTTATTATCTGGACTCAATTTCGGTGTCGCTCACCGATCTTCCGTCCAAGGTGTCACTCGGTGTCGCTCACCAGGCTAGACACCTGCCTCGTTTCCTCCCCATGCTCCCAAACGACAGAGAGGTTCAATTGAACTTTACCTCCTATCTTCTTCATTGGTTTACGTCAAAATCCGATGACTCCAAAGACTAAGATTAGTCCAATCATATGCCTATATGCCAACACTATCGTCTACCTGAATACTTCTGGAAAGTTCTGGTAAAGACATGGAAAAACACATTGCATACCCAAGAGCTGGAGAATAACCCTGATGCTTCATAGTTGTCATCAAGTCGGTCTAACAATCACTGATATACAACATGATAGGAAGTGCTTATTTCTTGGATGGCACTAAAGCACTGACAAGACAAGTTGTCTCCTATATGAAAGGAGATAACCTTCCTTGGCTACAAACCAAACATCACGAAAGATGAAGACGAGTATTCGTATCCATTCAAACGTTACATTTTGATAACAAAGATCTTTTTTAAATTGTTCTAGAAATGAAGCTGATAGGCATACCCCTATTTCTATTGAAGATGAAAAACTGTTCACAGCACCAGACGACCTATCATAGGATGATACTTGACACTACAGGGATCCGGAACCCTCTCAAGATATCAATATCCTTCCACCTCTAGGTTCTAGGTTATATCCTTCTATCAACCTACTAGGTTAGGTCACTCCCCAAACAACCATTCCCACGAGATATGAACACTTGTCTCGACAATTCCTCACATTCCAATCCATGGTTTCCACAAATGGATGTTTTAACACCGTTACAGCTCTACAGTGATCATACGCTTTTTGGATCAGACAACTCTCTTCCATCATTGCCATATCATTCATCATCTATTACTCGTTCCAGGTGTGAAACGAACACAACCTGAGACAGGACATCAAAATCAACATCAGCATACACAAGATGGTAGATGCTATAATCTAGATTCGCCTCCAGTAATGGAGAGACAAATAATAGAACAGGAAGAAGAATCCTTTCTATGAAAACCCGAATCTGACTATCCATCTGACAACATCCTGAAGAGATTCTATCGAATTTCGCTTCATCCTCCACCACAATCTTTCTATGCTTGCATCCCCATATCAAACCTATGTGGATAGACCAACATTACAAATCAAGCAAGATCTTAGAGGACTAGCACTCATTCAGGAGGAGTCTATGCAAAGTCGAAACATGTTCTACCTACCAACGGGAACGATGATGATATCAAGCAAACATATTCATCAATATGGATTCATCCCATAGCTGTGGATTCCACTCTACAGAGACGTCTTTCACCTCTCTCTGCAGAAGACCAAAGGATTATGGAAAAAGTGCCATGAATGATATCAATCATTACATGAGACAAAAGGTATGGGAATTGGTAGACCTACCTAAGGGTCGTCACACCATCAAAGGGAGATGGTTACTTGCTGTTCAAAACTAACGATCACAAGAATCGTTATCAAGAATTTTATACAGATCTTCGGAATAGACTATGAAGAAACTTTCTCACCAGTCTCAAGATTCGAATGTTTCGAATTCTTTTGTCACTAGCAATGCTTCATGTTTGGGAAATCGAAGCACTAGATGTCAAAACCGCCTACCTTTTTGGCGAGCTGGATGAAGAGATCCATACGGATCAACCAGAGGGTTTCATAGTATCAGGGTCAGGAGAAAAGGTCTATCAATTGAAGAATGTCCAGCTACGGACAACACCGTCCAGCTATGGACAACCGCAGTTTGCCCTTTCTACGGAACAAGCAACTGCATGAAAGCTTCTTTGGAGACACACTCTCTGTCACAAACAGACGCAAGCGCTTTCAATTCCTTTGTTACAACCTGGAGACAAGGCTTCTGTCACAAACAGACCCAGGAACTAACTTTAGATCTTCGGTGAAGAGATCATTGTTCTTCTCATAATGTTGACAATGTTTCTTTTGAAAAGCAATACGCAACAGAATCCTCTCTCATAAAGCTCAGCTTATGAAACGATGGGAATCAATCTAGAGATCTAGGTCAAACAAAGAGTATCTAGATACGAGGATCATATGAGACCACAAGAAAGGACAATCTCTTCCAAACCCGCTATGCGGAGACAATCGTTTTTTCTGAAATGATTTGGTCAAAGAGAAATGTAAACCTGTCTCTATACCTCTATCTACCGGGTATCACCCGAGAACAAACTCTGACCAGCACTTGTCGAATGCAACACTTCGAAGTCGCTATCAGTTGGTCTTTGATCACTGTCATATGACATGCTAGGGATCAGACATAACCATTACTGTTACCATTTGGTATCGAGATCAAAACCTCACAGTTCCCTTCCAATCGAACGAACGGAAGAACACTTGCAGAAGGCGCTATTCATACAATTCGCTACTTCTCTTCCTTAAAAGGAACTCTGCATTGTGTACTCTGGAACAAGTGACACTAATGGTTTATGTGCCTTTTCTGACACAGCTTTGGCTGGCAAGCGTTGAAATATTATGTTTCACCACTGCATTACCTCTTGCTATCTAGGTGACAATGAAGGGTTACACCTTCTTCCACAGAAGCGGAATATCATGGTACAACCGAAACTACCACATAACTTCACTGGATCCGCAATCGCAACTCATATGAAGAGTCTAGATCCAAGTTAGGTTCTCTACCATTACGCATCAACAACCAAGATGCTATATTCCCTGCTTCCAACATCCTTGCTCTCAACATAAAGAATGCCGTATGAAACATATCCAAATGATGGAGAATTTCAAACGAGAAACAATGGAGTTTTGGAAAGAACAAACTCTACTACATTCTTTTGGATCAGCATCTTCGCTGATATCCTTAACAAGGAACTTGGACAAGCAGATATGTACTTGAAGATGGAAGAAATCATTTCGACTCCTACGATACAAAACCATCGTAACATTTCTAGCGAGGAGGAGTGTTGAGAATTCTGGTATTTCATATTCAGTTTCTTATCCTGATACCAGATTCTAGAGCGGTCTATGACCTTATCTTTACGCTATTCATATTACTCACCTTATCAAGATAAGCTATCTCTTATCTTGATGGTCTAGCCTTATGACGTCATTCTTATCTCTTATCATGACATCATACGTTTATCAGCACGATAGCTGATATATCTCTTCTTAATCAGCCTATGGCTGATTTACCTCTTATCTCTTATCATACTATACAGTTATGATATTAGAGTTCAGTATCAATACGTACATACAGTACGAGATACTATATAAGATAGGCCTTATAGCCTATCTCTCTATCGAACTAAGTTCTATCTTGTTCCTTCACTTGGTTCACTCCTAAGCCTCTCTGCTTATACTTGAACCACTTCAATCCTTTGTTACCATCTATCAAGAACCAGTCTAGTGAGCCTCCCACAAGACAACTCATCCCTTCGTGTTCCTGCGCTATCGGGGTTGTATTCCCGATACTTTGTTCGCTGTACCCCTATACCTACCTTGCCTTAAACTTAGAGCACTTCACTCTTCCTCTCACACGCTTCGTAACCGCCGAAAGGCAAGCTCGGATCCCAGAGCCAAGGGAAAGCTATGCCCGTGCGCATTATAATTGTGGCTGGTAAAATACCAGGCAAATATTCGTAGAACGTTTACCGTTCAACTCTAGTCCAGAGTATAAAAAAGATAAAGTTGTTACGCCCATAGAGCACTAGGGCCGGTTTGGTAGAACATTAGGCTATCACGTAAAACGTTCCGATAACGTTTACTGTTCGCGTGATCACAGTTATTGTCACGTCGGTATACCACCGTTATTGGGTATTGCTGTCAAAGAGTAACGACAGTAACTCCGGTATCCCTCACCCTCGACATCACGCCCTTCAAAACCTAAGGGGTATTAGTTACATTTTGTATCGTACTTCCATTCCACAATCCACCGCATTCGGCCAGAGCCTTTGAGAGTCCTATTAGGAGGATCATTGGAAGTTCAAGCTATGCGAATCATTATATCTGCATTCCGTCCAAAAATTCGGGGAGTCTTCCCAAATAACCGAATTAGTAAGAACAAGCACAATGACGTCGTTTGATATGACTGAATTGACCCACAATCTCCCATCCACGTCATCATCCCCTTCTCCATGGAGAAGCAACACAAACACCCCTGCTCTATACGTAATGGCTCCTGATAGAGTCACCGCACCACAACCACGCACAATGGAAGAATTCATCACCACGTATGCAGATTGGCAAAGAGCTTATGCTGAAAACAAAATCCTAGCCGGACTTCCCCCCGCTATGCCAATAAACGTACAACAACCCAACAACCATCGTTCACCTCACCTCAATCGCCATCACGATCAACAATCTCATCACCATCTTCCATATCGCCACCCACCGTCCATATGCCACGATCTCCATTTAGGAGAAATCAACCAGAAAAAACCCTGGCAATGCCAAGTATGCGACCAACTGGCACTCCTGCCTCGACCAGGAGAATTGGAAAGTCCATCGTGGCAAAACCAGAGATGTACGACGGAAACAAGGAGAAGTTCCTCCAATGGTGGAGAACTTCATTGTTCTACCTCATGGGCTTCGAAAATACGCCCACAGATGAACAAAAAATCATGATAGCAATCAGCTACATGAGAGGCGATAATGCGGCAGGAAGGTTCGCCGACCTGTACGCCCAAGAAGTAGACTTTGACACGGACACTCAGACGTTCGACGAATTTGCCAAAAAAAGTTGGCGAAACCTTCTTGCCCAAAGAGATTAGGCGAGAAGCAGAAAGGAAACTCATGGCCCTTAAACAAGGCCCAAAGGACTCAGTCAGCGATTTCTTCATTAGACTCAAGCAGCTGACCCTGGAAGCCAGCTATGACACTCGTGTCCAAGGACGACTCCTTATTCAGCTCACCCGAGATGGTGTATGAAACGAGGTCATCGAATATGTTGAAAGAAGCAACCCCAATCTCTTTGAATCAGAAAGCTTAGCGAAATGGGAGACAGCACTGACTCGCGCAGAAGCAATTCTGGTGGAGATTGCTGATCGCAAACGCCGTGGAGGTCACACAACCTTCAACAAAACCTGGTTTGGAAAGAGGGTGGAAACGACCGCAACTACATCCTCTAATCCAGCACCAAAAACAGAAGTCCACCTGAACCAACCGGGAACTTTCGGAGCTCAGGGAGGAGTTCCAATGGATATCAGCAAAGCACGAGCCGAAGGAAAGTGCTTTAAATGTGGAAAACCATGGCCTTGCAAAGACCACTTCAAGCCCCGTGCCCGCCAAGTAAGAAGTTTCCACTACCACAGTCAGAAAATCGAGTATACCACGGCAGAGGAACTGGAGGCAGCCATCACTAAAACTGAAGAGGGTTTTCCAAAAGGAGAGTAGATACACGGTCGACTACCTCTCCTGTAATACCAATGCACAATAAATATTCTGTTTTGAGCATTGAAGAGACCGATGACGTTGAGGACAACGATAGTCACAAAAAGAGGGTAGAGACAACTTCAAAACCCATAAGTCCAACTAAAATCCTCAAAAGAGGAGAAACATTGTCGGAGGAAGCGCCCACGAGAGCGGCAGACCTTGACAAAGAACAAACATCGGGAAAGGGAGCGCCCATGAGAGCAGCATCCCCCGATAAAAAGGTAGAGAGTCATTGACAAAATTGGATGAACACAGTAGACCCATGGTCGGTCCAATGGATAAAAACAATGGCCGACAAAACCACAGACGGTCGAACTCTCAAACACCTAAGAACATTTGTTCACCAAACACGAATAGCTGAAGTCACACCCAATCTAGTACAAAAAATCTGATGATTGTCACCAGAAGAAGTGCATTTCTCCATTCGAGAACTACAAAACAAACCAAAGTTCGTCCAAAGAAAGCGCTCTACAAATTCATTGGAAACAAGAGGAACAATTGTGATGACTGATGGCTCAAAGTTACCAATAGTAGCACTGGTAGATTCTGGCTGTAGCGGATCTTCCATAGACGAGTCTTTTGTACAGGAAAACAATATCACAACCTATAACCTTCCCATTGCCATTCCTGTATACAATGCTGACGGAACTCCAAACATTAACGGACTAATATCTAAGTTCGTAACTGTTACGACTGTTCTTTTGTTTTGTTTTCTTTCCTACATCGCTCGTCTGCTGACTCGCTTATCTCCCTTCGCACTGTTCCAATGGAACGCCCTCCGCCTAAACATAGCTTCTTATCTACACGCTATGCATGGTTCGTTTACCTCGTTTCCTTATACCTCATACGGACGTCCTTCCTGTTCATGCGTGACTCGCTACGCAGCCTTTTCATTTCTATCGCACAGCCCATTCCCTTTATATCCGCCTTGGCCTTTGTGCTTAGGACACCGCTTGGTCTGTGCGCCGCGTCTCCACCTAGTTAAGTAGACGACACGCCTTGTAACTCCCTTAACTTTAATCTACTCAATCTCCCTGGACTTCTATAAGTCATCGCACTACTTTGGAGTGTGCGCTCCTTGTAAACCCTTGCCTTGAACTCCCTAAGCGACCGTCTGTCGCCAGGAGTTGCTGCGGAAGCCCCCAGCATCCTCGCCCCTTGAAGACGCCCTTCAAGGACCATCCGCCCTTGTCATCTTTGAGTCTACGTTTGCCTCTACCCGAGTCAAGCGTAACAGTAACAATAGAACTAGTCATTGGAGAACATTCGGAAAGACTTGCACTCGCGGTAACAAAATTGTCCACCCACTCTATCTTCTTAGGATTCGACTGGCTAAAAGAACACAATCCGATCATCAACTGGAAAGAGCAGACAATCAAATTTACCTGTGTAGATGATCATCTCCCCGGCCTCGTCCCAGTAGAAGACGAAGAAGAAAAAATAGGACATGAGAAGGAAGAGGAGAGACTCTTCCGAGTAGACGTAGACTCCTGTATTCGAGCAAACACAGCAATGGAGTTAGCCTTTGAAAAAGACAAAGAAAAATACCTAAAAACCTTTGAAAACGTGGTACCAGAACATTATCACGAATTCAAAGACGTCTTTGACAAGGAAAACTTCGATGAACTTCCACCAAAAAGACTGTGGGATCACGCAGTAGAACTCTTACCGGGAGACCACGTAATAGACTGCAAAATGTACAGTCTAACGCTCGATGAACAAAAGGAACTTGATGTATTCCTTGAAGAGAATCTCAAATCGGGAAGAATACGTCCTTCCAAGTCCCCCTTTGCTTCCGCTTTCTTCTTCATCAAGAAAAAAGATGGAAAACTGCGACCAGTTCAGGATTATTGAAAACTGAATGACATAACCGTAAAAAATCGATACCCTTTACCACTAATCTCCGAGCTGATCGACAAGCTGAAAAATGCCAAATACTTTACAAAGCTTGACATCAGATGGGGATACAACAATATTCGCATGAAAGAAGGAGACGAATGGAAAGCGGCCTTCCGAACGAATCACGGATTATTTGAACCCTTAGTCATGTTCTTCGGGCTCACAAATTCTCCTGCAACATTCCAAACCATGATGAATTCCCTATTTCATGATCTGATCAATCGAGGAAAAGTGGTAATCTACATGGACGACATCATAATCTTTACAGTGGATCTGAACGAACATCGCAAAATAGTTGCGGAAGTGTTACAGATACTAAGAGACAACAAATTGTATCTAAAACATACTAAATGCAAGTTCGAACAAGCAGAGACCGAATACCTCGGACTGATCGTAGGACATCAGATGATCAAAATGGATCCCGCTAAAGTAAAAGGTGTCACCAGCTGGCCAGTCCCAACGACAAGAAAACAACTATGAGGATTTTTAGGATTCCTCAATTTCTATCGACGATTCATTCTCAACTTCGCACAAGTGGCACGACCCCTAAATGCCCTCACGTCGGAGAAGAAAGAATTTGTATGGGATGAAAATTGCCAACAAGCTTTCGAAGCCCTCAAAACGGCTATCACTACGGCACCGGCATTGGCTATGCCAACCCCTGATGAACCATTCCGAGTTGAAACCGATGGATCGGGAATCAGACTTGGAGCAGTTCTCACCCAAAAACAAAATGACCATTGGCACCCTATCGCTTTCATTTCACAATCATTAAGCGATGCAGAAAGAAATTACCACACTGCAGATCTCGAAATGGCAGCGGTCATATTCGCTCTACAAGAATGGCGTCATTACCTCTTAGATGCCGCTCACCCCTTCGAGATTTTGACCGATCATCAAAATCTTACGTACTTCAAAAAACCCCAAGATCTATCCAGGAGACAAGCTCAGTGGCAACAACTCCTACAAGAGTACCACTTCACGTTCATTCATCGACCTGGAAAAACAAACCCTACTGATCCTCTGTCCCGGAGGTCAGACTTTGAAAAGGGGGTAGAAGACGATAACAAAGCAAAGATCCTTTTACCAGATCACCTCTTCACACCAGACTCATCCAACGCTGTAGCGACTCGCTCCGTTGAAACGCAAAAACAGTTGATTCATGATGACTCCTTAGTGGGTAACTCGGAATCGATTGAGTCTATGGTAAAGAAATTACAACACAAAAGAGAGAAATATGTAGAAAACTATAGTGTAGTCACTAGTATTAGCAGATTAGTACATATCTGTAGAAAACTATAGTGTAGTCACTAAAGAAAAACTACAGTACTTCGAGGCCGAAATAAGGCCTGCTTATGTAAGCTAATAATGTTCTAACCCATACGAAATGGATTAACAACACTCCCCCTCAA
>JBBPQL010001434.1:0-10105 GCA_038092515.1 Boletus subparvulus | reverse complement strand
GTTCCCTATCTGGTACGCCTTCATCGACCGATTCATCACGCTTTTTTTGTAACTTATAATGCTTATCGAAGGTTTTTCTCGCTTGTACAAGTGGGCTACGAGTACGAAAAAGTGATAGATTTATAAGATGGTGTCATGTAGATGCTCCTCTCGACGCCTATAATCCTATATAGTTGATCGTTGTTCGCAATATATTCCGCCGACGTCATTCGGGTTGACATAATATTGGCCCATTGTACCCTCGGCCGACTGTCGGGGAATATCTTAATTTTGCAGTTTTTGTGATGGAGGGGCGCCGGTGCTAGCCTGAGATTGAAGAGAAACCGCTTCCTCATCGCCACTAAGAGCGGTATCGACTCGTTCGCCGCGTCGAGCTCGTCATGGTCGTGGCTGCAGTTAGGACTCGCCTTGAATACGAAGTGCGCCATTCAGTTCCGGCCTAGGGAGCCCTGGACCGGTCGCTTCACAAGGTCTCACGGGACACTCGACTCATACCGGCGGTTGGAAGTCCTAAAAAGGCCCTGGATTCGGGCACAAGCGACTCAGACAGAATACAACGAACATAAGTACATACCAAGTACGCGCCTGCGAGTTACTAAAGAGCGCTTCGTCGCCGAACATGATACCCTACGTCCGAGGTAACCACAACACGGAATTCACACTGGCAGGATTCCGGCCCGGCCCCGGGAGAGTACGGGGGCTGGAGACCATGTAAGTACATAGCATTCGGCGCCACTGCACATTGCGACCTCATGTAAATTGGCTTGTTCGGCTCCCAGAGCCCACGTCCCACGTCCCGCAGCTACAAGCCTACTACAAGCCATCTATTCTCACTCAGCTTCACCAGCTTCACCTTTAGCATATACCACTATTCCAGCCAAAGCATGGATACAAATATGTATGTATATCAGTTTCCTGCATTATTTGGCTGAAAGCGGTTCCAGAGCGAAAAACATCACCATCAAAGGTGGGGTTGTCCCGTTCGCCCTTGTGTGTTTCTGCGATTTCACCTTTTTCAGACATCGAACTTCGCACTCAAGCGAAGGGTAAACGCCAGTTCTTGAAGCAATACCTCATCGAGTTTTCCGTAGGCGATACGATCCACAAGACAAAGGAGGCGAGGGGGAAAAAAAATAGCACTTCTTGGGATGAAACTTTCTATTTGTGGGTACATGTGCATTGCTCTACACCATCGAACTGACACTTGTTAGTGACGTGCATAATGGCGGTACGAAGATACATTGTATGACAATGTCATGTTTTACTGACACGATCTCTTCCGATCAAAGTGCTCGAAGTGCCGCTTGGCGGAGGTACTTCCGCTGCGCCTGAACGTTCGGAGATTACGATCAAATTCGCGTTTGCCGCTGAGGCGTGTGGAAACGTTAACGCAAGCGAACTTCGAGCTACCGATGCTGTCAAGACGGGGACAGAAGCGGTCAGTGTACTACGTCCCACGCCGCAAATCGTGGGGCAGGTGGACTCGGCGATCAATACTGGCAACAAAGTCGTGACAGAGCTTCAGACATTCGAGAACACATGGAACGTTCTATTGCAAAGGATGGCTCTTTTTAACAAGATCGTGGCAGGAATTGCAGAGGTATCTGGCCTTCAGCGTTTTCCCCCCTCTTCTTCTGAATGTTGAATAGATTCACCCGTGTACATCGTTGGCCTGGTCTGTGATATCAGCCGCTAACCAGGTCTGTGTTGCTCGATGTTCTCACTAGTGCTTATACCTAGGTTTGAAACCCCTCAGGTACTCGTAAACCAGCGGAATCGCGATGACAGGATCATTCGCCTAGCGGGAACAATGAGCGACGTCTTTTCGTTCGTTGAGGATGCCGAGCCTATGAAGGCCATCAAGGCGCACAAAGAGCCCATCAAGCTTCTCATCCAGCAGGTGGCGGAGTGTGGGTACTTCATTGCTGAATACGCCAAGAAAAACAACTTTTGTTAGTCGCCGCTCCCTTTACAATCCCCACCACTGATGTTCATATTCAGGGCTTCGGATGGCGAAATATGCGCTCACTGATATCGATGGAAAGATCACGGATTATGAGAACAAGCTCCGAGAGCTGAAAACCGCATTCTTGGAAGGAGTTACACTGCAGTCTGGTGTCACCGTCTTTTGTATGATGAATGTCGTGCAGAATATCGGTGGGTTCCACTTATTTAGATTGCGTCAAGACGCTCACGGATGCTGGATACAGTGGAATCCATTGACCTGAACGACATGCCCTACGCTGCGGGCGCTAGATACGTGCAGGAGAAGGGGTGCCTTTCGGGGACTCGCGAGGCTGTCATCCGAGAGATTTGCGACATTCTCAATGATCCCGCTGAGGATGCCCCTCGGGTGTGTCTCCTTACCGGCACTGCAGGCTCGGGCAAGTCCGCAGTCGCCCACTCGATCTCTCGACTGTATGACGGACAAAATAGGCTGGGCTCGTCGTACTTTTTTGTTCGTAGTGACGGCGCAAAGCGCAACCCACAAAATGTATTCAGCACTATCTCGCGCGACCTCTCCGACCACGATCCGCTTTTCAAGTCTGCGCTTTGGAGGGCCGTGAAGGACAATCGAGCACTTCGCCCGTCGGTGTCGCTTTCCGAACAAGTGGAACAGCTTATCATCGCGCCCAGCAAGAACATCGACTCCATCGGTCCCTTGATCATCGTTGTGGATGCCGTCGACGAGAGTGGGGAAAAAAGAGATCGCCGACAACTTCTAGACGTCCTCTCACAGCAATTCGCTGAACGTAAACTCCCGGCCAACCTTCGGTTCCTCATTACAGCTCGGCCTGAAAGGGACATTCTGGATGCGCTCCCGGCTGGTCCACAAATTGTTCATAAATATCTAGGGGATGTCCCACAGGCCACGATCGATGACGACATTGGCAAGTTTATCCATCACTCCCTGCGTCGTTACTCCGAGCTCGAATCTTCGTGGCCAAATCTGGAGTGGTGTCACCTTCTTGTTCGGCAGTCCCAATGTCTTTTTCAGTGGGCGTCCACTGCATGCAAGTTCATCAGAGGGGATGATACTGATGGACTCGACGCATCTGAGCAGTTTGAGATACTCCTGCGAACCGACAACCGTTCTGGCGTCCATCCACTGGACAACCTGTACCAAACTATACTGGCTCAGCTCTTCACTGTAGCCAATGCTCGAGACAGATTTCGGGAGGTGATGGCCGTCGTGATGGCACTCAAGGAGCCGTTATCTATCTCTTCCCTTTCCGCTCTCTTCGGTAAAGACCTGAAAGTTCGGAACATCATCAAACCCCTGGGATCATTACTAGATGGAGTCCTGGACGAAGAGACGCCCATCCGCCCCCTCCATACATCATTCCGTGACTTTCTACTGGATGAGGATCGCAGTTCCGTCTTTCATCTCGACATCCTACCACGACATTCTCTCTTTCTTGGCAATGCATTGCTCGAATGCATGCAAAGGATGCTCAAGTTCAACATCTGTGACCTCAAGGACTCTCCACTCCGCAACACTGAAGCCCCCAACCTGACGAATCGGGTTACCGAGGCAATTCCCCCCCACCTTGCATATTCATGCCGATACTGGATGGACCACATGCAGCATGCGGAGTGTTCTGCCAAGTTGTTAGATGACGTCACTTCATTCTTCAAGGAGTTCTTCCCCTTCTGGCTTGAAGCCATCAGTCTTCTCTCCCTCTCCTCTCCTGTGTCATATATCCTGGGTGCTATAGAGACCTGCACTATCCTGAAAGAATGGGCCAAGGTAGGATCTACTTGTATGATCAATAACAAATATCAATGATGATGCCTCCATAGTCATGAGATTGCCATTTTAGCATCAGAGGCATCTCAATTCATCCAAGTGTTTGCTCCTGTCATCAGAGAATCTACACCACACCTTTATCTGTCAGCCATGTCCCAGACACCCTCCAGCTCACCACTCTGGCAACTCTGGCTCAACTGCCTGCAAAATCATGTCTCAGTTGCCCTGGGACATCCACTAAGCTGGCCAGCAGACATCCTTACTATGCAGGGGCATTCAGTATGTGTCAATGCTGTTGACTGTTCACCTGATGGTAGTCTTATTGTCTCTGGATCAGATGACAAGACCATTAGGGTTTGGAATCCAACCACTGGTAATGTATAGCAGGTCCATTCCAGGGTCACAGACAGAGAGTCACCTCTGTTGCCTATTCACCTGATGGCAGTCATATTGCCTCGGGCTCTTGGGACAGGACCATCAGGGTTTGGAATCCTACCACTGGTCAGTGTATAGCAGGTCCATTCCAGGGTAATGCAGGGAGAATCAGCTCTATTGCCTATTCACCTGATGGCAGCCACATTGCTTCTGGCTCAATGGATAGTAATATCAGGGTTTGGAAGGCAACCACTGGTCAGTGTAAAGCAGGTCCACTCTATGGTCACACAGATGCAGTCATCTCTGTTGCCTATTCACCTGATGGCAGTCATGTCATCTCTGGCTCTTTGGACAACACCATCTGGGTGTGGAATCCCAGCACTGGTCAGTGTATAGCAGGTCCATTCCAGGGTCACACTGGGAGAGTCACCTCTGTTACCTATTCACCTGATGGCACTCATATTGTCTCTGGTTCCTGGGACAAGACAATCAGGGTTTGGAATTCAACCACTGGACAATGCATAGCAGGTCCATTCCAGACTGACACCTGGGAAGTCCACTCTGTTGCCTATTCACCTGATGGAAGTCATATTGTTGCTGGCTATTGGGACAAGACCATCAGGATTTGGGATCCAACCAATGGTCAGTGTATAGCAGGTCCATTCCAGGGTCACACAGGGGGGGTTGGCTGTGTTATTTATTCACCTGATGGCACTCATATCATCTCTGGGTCCCATGACAACACCATAAAGGTTTGGAATCCAACCACTGGGCAGTGTCTAGCAGCACCATGCCAGGATCACACAGGAAGAGTCAACTCTGTTGCCTTTTCACTTGATGGCAGTCATATCATCTCTGGCTCAAATGAAACAACTATTAGGATTTGGAATCCAACCACTGGGCGATGCATAGCAGATCCACTTTGTGGTCACACAGAGAGAGTCACCTCTGTTGCCTATTCACCCAATGGCTGTCATATTGTATCTGGCTCTTGGGACAAGACCATCAGGGTTTGGGACCCAACCACTGGCCAGTGTATAGCAGGTCCATTCCAGGGTCACACACATAATGTCACTTCTGTTGCCTATTCACCTGATGGTAACCACATTGTCTCTGGTTCTTGGGACAAGACCATCAGGGTTTGGAAGGCAACCACTGGTCAGTGTATAGCAGGTCCATTCCAGGGTCACACTATAGGAATCCATTCTGTTGTCTATTCACCCAATGGCTGTCATATTGTCTCTGGTTCAAAAGACTCCACCATCAGGGTCTGGAATGCAAAAACTGGACAATGTATAGCAGGTCCACTCCAGGGTCACACCTTAGTAGTCAACTCTGTTGCCTTTCACCTGATGGCAGTCATGTCATCTCTGGCTCTTTGGACAACACTATCAGGATTTGGAATCCAACCACTGGTCAGTCAGTAGCAGGCCCATTCCTGGGCCACACAGGAGGTATCCTCTCTGTTACCTATTCTCCTGATGGCCATCATATTGTCTCTGGCTCAGCAGACAAGACCATCAGGGTCTGGAATGCAAAAACTGGACAATGTATAGCAGGTCCACTCCAGGGTCACACCTCAGTAGTCAACTCTGTTGCCTATTCACCTGATGGCAGTCATATTGTCTCTGGCTCTCCAGACAAGACCATTAGGGTTTGGAATCTAACTACTGGTCAGTGTATAGTAGGTCTATTCCAGGGTAACAAAGCTAAAACCTTTTTTAATATGACAGTGTGGAACCTGCAAGAACCTGCTTCCTTTGGAGAAATGTATCAACAAGAAGATGGCTGGATTGAGCTCTCTAATGGTGCTTGCCTTTGCTGGATTCCTTCTTGGGGTAGGAATGCTTGTTATCTTCCCATCCATTCTTTGTTCATATGCAGACATCAAATTTACAAACCTGACTTTAGTAACTTCTTGTATGGGGAGTCTTGGGTTTCCTGCTGGAAATAACTTTCAATTGTGTTCTTACTTGTATAGTCCTGCCATCTCTAGCTGTACTTCTTGATTTCTGTTTGTTATGTTTGTTGCCTTGTTATACCTGACCATTTGTAGTGTATGTCTATACTGTATCAACCCATGTGCTTTGCTAGTATCCATATGTATATATGTAATCTCCACACTGCTCCATAAGGGTGATAGTGAGATCTCAAATGGTTAGCCATTGGGCATATCATGAGGTTCATATTTCTTCTCACCAGGCAACTACTCTCATGTAGGGGTCAAAAATTCGGATATACCTCATACAAGCATCGATTCCTTGGTCAGTATGATATGGCCCCATCTGATTGCACCACCCAGGTTTGGCCTGCCCCTGCCACATGCCGTTCTGATGTTACTCGTCCCGAATTCAGTCCACCTCACATTACGAACTGGGTTTAAATGACGAAATGTCCTGAATCCACGTTGCTCTTCCTACAGACATAGGGCATGTTCCTCGTTGATGGTGAAGGTCCAGTGTGATTTGCGAATTTCCAAAATTTGATGACCTTTAAATTTAAGGATAGGAATTAGTACTGACGCACGCACCGTTCTGTCAACTGTCGATATTGGTACGTCGTGCGCGTCGAGCAAGATATCCGAGCGTGCGGTTTAAATGGGTGCCCGTGTTACTCGTTATACTAATGGGCGGCAATGACGGCGACATTCCGAGCATCAACCAAGGGTGATGTGACCGCGCGATGAATTAGCCAAGGTCCTACTGACGCAAATTGGCAGATAAAACATTAAACATCGCAGCCATCTGACGTTACCCAGCTAATACTGCAGTCCGCGGGCGCGCGTTCGATAGGCATGCGTTGGGACCGGTATTGTGTTCACGGTCGTTATGTTCCCCGTTAGGCCGAGGGAACGGTAGTTCCAACGAGCGAGCAGTAGGCAGCGATCAAATGTATCGCACATCGCGGATACCCTAAGGAGGGGACACACGACCAAATCGCCGCAAAGGTGAGTTTCGATGCAGTGCAAGGGAAAATAAATAGATATGCGTTCACGCCTCTGAACGAGTACCATACAAACGCACCACGTATGAACATCAATCACGACGCGACAAGATGACGACGCCAACGTATGTACTCGCAGGAGTCTCCACGCTCTTGAAGTACGCACACCTTACCCACCGTCTTCAACGGGTCACCTATCCATCGCGCGGCCTTGCGTCCGGTGAGGGATGTGTCCACGTGTCAGTGGTGTACGTCAAACCGTCTGCATGCACGGAACGTTAGAATGAGAGAAACACCAGGCAAGGCGCGTACCTTCATCCGCACCCACGCAGATGCTCGCGTTTAGAGCGGCACCTTCAACAGCCACGAAGCGATCGCAACTTTCTGTTTCGACGAGCGCCCAACGAGGGGAAAGCGAAAACGCGAGGTTGCTGCTGTCGGCGACAGAGAACATGCGCATAAAATGGATGCGTGGCCCCATCCCTGCCCCTCATCCGCCCCACCCATCCGTCCGGCTCCAAACTCGCCTTGAATCACATCCCTGCTGTCGCCGTGCGCTGTTGTCGCAGTTGCATTCGACGTCGTTGACGCCGCATCGTCCTCGAGGCTCGCTACGCTCTTCTTCGCCCTCCCGTACAACGTCGACACAGATTCGCGCCTGTTCCCATCGGCCGTGTCCTGGGGCAGGCGCGGGACGAGGTTGGAGAGTTGGAGAGAGAGTCGGGCCGCAACCGAATACGACGGTTGATACAATAGAGCGAGTCCCGAAGCGGGGATGGAGAGCACCTGCGAGGAAGAAGAGAAGGGGAGGGGGAAGAGGTCGGTCACAAGAATCGGGATAAGGAGAAGGAAGGCGACGAGGGTGATAATGAGGAATGGGTAGCACCACACATCAGAAATCGGGCTTGGGGTCAGACGCGTATCGACAGGGTTGGGGATATTGATATAGAAAGCGAGTGACGTGGGCGCTTTAAAGAAGCGCGCCGTTTCATGAGGAGAATGCTGAGGCCGTGTGTGTGGGGTTGAGGCGAGGAGAGTGAGAACGCCTGTTCAGACGAGTACGGATGCTGACCCTGAGATGGATACGGATACGGCGTTGGAACTGGAGATGGTGCATGTGGGGGAGGAAGTTGAGGAATGGACCTCGGCTGCAAACCCCATGATGCGCATGTACCAGTCAGAGGGGAGACCGTATCCGTCGACGTTGGGAACTAGGAACCGGAACGAGAGAGGAACGGGAAGCTGAGACGAATAGGACTCGACGAGCATGAATGCGGTGCTCGCCATATCTAGAGCGGTCGTCTGAAATGTGACACGTGCATTGTATATCTGTCGCCACAAAAATGGACCGCCGTCGCGCGAAGTATCGTTCATACCCCACTGCCTTCAGTAAGGTTGAATCCCTAAGAATACTGCGTCAACGAATCATCATCGACAACGAAACGCGGTGGACGAGGGCTAACGTACCCCCAGGTAACACAACCGCGATATACTTAGTCTATCTTTCGCCCGCCGCATTCCGCTTCTAGCTCGTTCTGATACTCGGCATCTACTGTGACGCGTTCTCGGCCCCGCTAATCGACCTCTTCTTCGTTTCCATAGCGTCGACCGTCCACGGGCAGAGCATCAAACCATTTGATCCACACCTGTACAAACGCTGGATTCCGGTCCGCATCGGAAGTCGAGTTCCCAATGTCCTGGGGTACCCGCAATGAGGTACACGCCATATAAGAACGGAAAAAAAAGTGATCGCGCTTACGAGGTCGGGTGTGTGATGACGTCCATTTGAACCAAGGCTTGAAGTCGCCAACCGATCTGTTTGCTGTACGGTTCGAAAGACGCACCCCGCGGTGCGACGATGGGTCTATCCAGGTAATGTGACTTGGACTGTCGAGGAGGTGGCGGTCGCGAAGCAAATGTGTCGAGTCAGAATGCTCCGAATCTTGTCTGGCGATACGCCCGACACGTCGTACTGGGACAGGCATCAACACCTGCAAGGTGGTGGAGGTGCAAAGACGTACATGATGGCGAAGACACGACCCTCGGCCTCGGCAGCCTCTCGGACTCTATCCACGATTTTAACCCTCAAGTCGCGAATGCCATGATTCCCAGTCTTGATCTGACACTGACCGGCGGAGCGCTGCAAAAACGCACCATCCACGCTCTCTCTTCGCTCGCTTCCTTTCCCTCGCCGAGGGAGCACGTATTGTGCGGCTGAGGTGGATGATAAGGGTACGAGAGTGGGGAGGGCATGTCGGCAGTTGGAAACGTTGTGGACCGTGACCTATCGTGACAAGGGGAAGAGACGGGAGGTGGAAAGGGAAGACGGGGACGAAAATGTTTGTGGTGTGACGAATCACCGCGTTGCCCACATCCGCTTGGGGAGGAGGTGGGAAGCGCTCACAAGGTGTTTGATGGCGGTGAGTGACTGGGCTGCGATCAGAAAATATCCACCTCCTACTACTTGGCATTCGTCAGACTCGAGCCAGACGTGATGGCCGCATCTATGGAGCAACCAAAATTAGCAACCAGAACCGTACCCTGCGCCCCGACCTTCCAATACCCAGAACACCTCGTGCTTGAACCTGGGACACATGTTGTTCATTTCCGCGGGATCGGTGCCACATTACCAGCGCCTGCGGCCTGTATCAAATGAGTGCCAGCTAGGTTGACACGTGTCGGGAAGCGAGTTTTGCCTTTACGATGAATTGGCCACGAGTCAAAAAGCCATAAGGCAGGAGAGACCGAAACAGAATAGTCGCTACCTGAATTGCTAGGCAATGGACATTGGAGGTCGAGAGTCGGATGTACTGGAACAATAACAGGTTCCGCTAAAAAGCCCGATCGCAGTAGCCGAACGACGCCGAGGCTCGGGAGGCTCTCGTTCGCACAATGCAGTGGTAGATCTTTGCATACTAGTATAACAGACTCGACGGTCCCAACACATCAGACTCATTACGGTACGACGTGAAACAATCACCATTCCTCCTCCTGGGACTCCAAGTTCAGCTTCCGTATATCCAACTTGCTGATTTC
>JBBPQL010001433.1:0-10107 GCA_038092515.1 Boletus subparvulus | reverse complement strand
ATTTATCTACTTATTTTAGATAATCCATTAAATATTTGTGATGAACATAGTTGTTAACTTAGGTACCATCTGTTAACCCATATGTAGCAACTATGTATTATCGTCTTTTCCGACTATGTCCCAAGTGATATGATTGCCTGATTTGTATGCCGAACACTCCGTAGAGTCGTTGAGCCTAAATTCTTTGTCCGAAGGGAGCACGGTTGTCCTGGCTTCCATACAATAGTATCATACTAGTGTTGCATAGTGTCTCAAGCGCCATATAGTGCTATATAGTACATGGGTTTCTACATAGCACGGGGTGTGCTATGTAGCACAAACGTGTTTCCAGATGAGTCCATTCTACATGCCCATCCCTACCTCAAGGAGAACAGACTTGGAGGGGCGGGTGTGGCTTTGATCGACATTGGAAACCTTCAAGAGCATTCAATAGCTCCCTATTGATCGCAGCGCTGATCGTTGCCTTCTTCAACGTAAGGTCCATCCCGAACCGCTCCTCAAGCACCCTTCTACTAACCTCCCACTTCATCACTGTGTTCAAATCCGCCGGCCGCAAAATCTCCCCAGCGCTTCGCTTGAGATCCGCAACACTTGGTGCTCCCACACCGCGAGCAGCCCCAGTGGCATGTCAAAGTAGTTGGTCAGTGGTCGTGAACCCACCGCCATCGATTGCGAGGCGTACAACATGCCTGCCTCACTAAAGGGGTGGAATTGCAGTGCGGGAGTGCCACAGTGAAATTGGTATCCTGCGGGAGGTAAGCATCAGTGACTTAGTCACTGTGTCGTCACAATGAAAGCATCTGCAGCTGACCACAGCCGACAGCCGATCAACAGTCGATCCACAGCTGGCCCAGCAGCAATGGGACCTGAGTCGGCCCGACATCTGGTGGCAGTCAGGCCACAGCTTGCCAGTGTGACCAATGTCGAAGTATTGTATAATTCGATGATGGGTTCACCACAACGACGCAGGACGAACAAACCGAACTTATCTGATGTGACAGAATACTACTACTACATCTGCACCTTGAGCAAAATGAAATATACGGTTGGTAAGTCTTTGACAACTTATGAACATTTATGACCGTGGGATGGAGGCTTGTGATTGGCCAACATCCTGATCTTCGCGCCAACATCATATATATCTTATGTGTCGAACGCATCATGATATCGTCTAGATCGTTGAGACCACTTGATAATGAAACCTTATCAGTCATTGCCAGTAGAGTACTACTCCATGCAAAACAGAATTTTATTGTCTATCTACAGCACATATTGTAGACTACAATGATCAGTGCAAAGTATGGAAAGTTTCTTTGTCGGAAAAGGTATTCAAATAGTAACGTTCATAGCCCTTCAAGCATGTTTTGCTACTGGGAGGCATGTTAGAAAAGGTGGTATTGAAAATAGGAATGAGATCCAGAAGCCGGACTACATGCATCAGGGGAATAATACCAGTCAGGGGGGCCATCAAAGGATCCATGTGCTCGACTTGGTGAAGCCCAACACTTTCTTGACCAGCTGACAACGGAAGGATCCTGAAATAGCACACGTAACAAAGCAGCGCAGCAGTGAGATAAGGAGGTAGTGTTCTCTTGCTTTTCGGCTTGAACACAGCACGAACTTGCACCACATCTAGTAAAGATGTGTGAGTGAGCTGAAAAATATCATGATGTGACTCGTACCATACAGATCATTGTTTCCGTGACGAACCAGCACCGCATCGCAATGACCCCGAAGATATTCTTCAGAAGGAGGATAAGCCTGGATGACTTGGCTTTTGTCCACATATTGTCCATGAAACGATGAGTGCAACTGAATGTGAAATTTGTTCCACGTTGACACATTTCCTTCAATGTTCCACTCACTCGCATCTTGACCTTGTGAAACTTCTTGAATGTAATGCGAGATGACAAAGGCAAGATCTGGGAGATGGTATAGTGCCTGCATTTGAGGTACGGACACCATGCTTTGGTCAGGTCGAACGGTAACATGGAGTGCAGTCTTGCCATCTAGAGAGACAATGCTGTTGAGATTCTGGAAATGGTTACGAGTATGGCACGGGCCATGGAACATTGCCACCTTATCAGGGAGGACCTGCTGGATGAACTCAAGGTTGGGATCAATGGTTGTGACTTCTTCATGTTCCACATGAATCACCATTTCGATCGCTGATTTGTCCACCATCTGCAAAATCAAGTAAAGATCAAACAACCACATGGTCTCCTCACGGTTGAGGATGTTGACGCCTTGGTCCATATAGGTTCGGGATGATCGACTAGTATGTTGAAAGGTCGATTTGCAATGAGTGATGAGGAGGCGCTCCAAAATGTCTACTGTGTACTGGATAAGCGCACCATTCGCTTTTGTTTGGCACGCGAAGCTTGACATGAGTTCCAGCTTGGGAATGTTGAAGTGGTCGATCATCCCTTTCATACCCCTCCATGCCCCCAAGTTGAGAATACATTGTTTCCTTGAGTGAAAATCTGCCAGCGCCCATTCCATAACAGCGATAGATGAATTGTTATAAACAGGATCCTGAGCGTGGTAGATGAATTCCACCATTGAGCGAATGGTGTGGATAAATTCATCCGTAACTGCCCCAGCACCGTCCAGGACTGGTACAATTTGTCTTTCCATGTTGCGGTGGTCCTGGCCCGATGCTTGTGGTTGATGCGCCACCCCGCTTGCAAAATAGTGGAAGGAGACATGTTGGTGGAGGTTCATAAACCGCGCGTCAAGTGTATGGGCACCAGCCACAGCTTTGCACCACTCCAGTATGTGATCATAAAAAAACTTGTGTAGGGTGTGGAGAATCTCACCTGTAAGGAAGAGAGATGGCTCAGCAAATAGCCAATCACGCCAGAAAGGCAGGTGAACGCCAAGAAGCTTTAATTTTTTTGCAGCTGTTTGGAAGGCCTCAAGGTCCCAGGGATCCACCTTCTCACATAGCTCCTTTATCTGGCACAGAGTGGCATCACATGTTCGAGGCTCAGCTGGCATAGCATTCCCAAATACGGGCAGCTGGGCCATGGTGACAGGGGAGGCATTCTTGGATACACCAGCAATCAATTGTTGTTCAGGGAGGTTGGCAATGTATGAGATGAGGGGGGTGAAACATCTCCGGGTATTCCCGCTGGCATCAATGAGCAGGCTGCCAGTCTTCGCCGCCTCTTTGAGCGATGCAGTAATGACGTCTAGTGACCAATGGAAAAGACAAGATAAGAGGAGGGTTTTACACCCAGAATGGACTTTGATTGTTGGCAAAGGTATGAAGGTGATGCAATGCCATGCATGAGATGAGGCCTGCATCCTGATATCTGACTGAATGTTTCCGATGGTCAAAAAGATGGGGTGCATTTGTAGGCCTCCGGTATGACGTGTAACTGGCGTTTTATCAGATGCTAGAATTATAGGAACCATTGTGCCTCCAATAGGAAGACTATCCTAAGATGAAATCAACTCAGTGTTAGCAGATTAACTGGACTAACTGGACTACTCACCTGGATTGCATGGGCACACGTTCCCGTAAAAAAACTCACTGTACTCTTGCTCTGTACCACAGTTGACGACATGAGGGTCATATGTCATGTATTTGGCGAACATTGGGTTGGAGAATAAGTCTCTGACCACTTCGAGGCCGTCGCGCCATATCAAGCGGGCATCCTGCACCAGCTCGAATCCCTGAATACCAATCTTCATAGCCTGCCACTGTGCTCCTTGGGGAAGGGCTGTAAGCCATGCATACATTCGTTCCATGTTTTCAAATGATGGCCTTGGTCGAGTTTTGAACTGGACGATCTGGTAAGACTGGAAACAATGCAATTGAGTATATGCACCCATGGTAGCTTCAGAAACTCGGCCACTTGTGTTTTCGTTAGGTTCAACACCAAAAATTTGCCAGAGACCATTCTCCCTCATCAGCGAATGGATGGTGGATTTGGTGCTCACGACGATGCTCATGCTCGTGTTTCCTCAAGCAGTCTAGTAGAGTTTCATCTTTCCCATAAACAAGAGCCAGTTTACTGTGGAATTGACCCGAAACATTCGTCTCTCTGGTGCCTTGTATGAAAGCAGGAGGAGTCAGAATTTGGAACATGTGTTGCAGAACAGAGACACATGCTATCCCATCGGTGTTCAGGTGCTGAATAAATGCATGTGGAGATGAGAATACAGAATTGCAGCTAGGACAGCAATTGCTTTCCATTGTGGAGGTGATAGTGACTCGGAGCGGCAGTCTGCAATGCTAATGGGAAAGGCTTTCAAAGTCAGAAACTACGCCACTCCGAGAGTACTTTTACTACTCACCAAAGTTCCCACTCCCCCCCCCTCTTCTGGTGGACCATCGTAGCCGTCTGAAGATAAAGATACCATGACTGCCATCCCAACTTCTACTACACCTCGACTCTCTCCTTCCTCGATCTCCTCCTCAGTTAATTCCTCCTCTTTGCATAGCCCCATAGAGGGCGAATCATTCCTAGTGTCAAACACCAAGTTCCCACACAGCGACACCATTGACCCCATACCAGATGTCGGCTCCATACTGGAAAGTCCCCCTTCCACTCCCTTCCCATACAGTAACACCATCAACCCTGGCTCCATACTGGAAAGCCCCCCTTCCTTTTCCTTCCCACACAGCGACACCATCAACCCCATACCCAATGTCGATTCTGCATCAGCTTCCTTTGCCTACAGTTACCCACCATCTTCCAGGGTCCCCATGGCCGAACCCATTTCACATTGTACAGCATCTCCGAGGGTCCACTCAGTCGGACCCTCTGCACCGAGTCATTCTCATTGCCAATCATGCACCCCGATCAAGGCGACTCCCCTCGATATTTGTCTTGCCTCTTGCACACTGGGCCTATCATCCCCCTCTTCCATGACCATAGAGGATGTGCAACGAGTATGTCCTCATTTGATTCATCAACATTATTGACTGACTTACAGTGATCCAGTCCAAGAATATTTTTATTCGTGCTCTCGCAGGCATCCCCCATGGTGTGCTGAAGTGCACATATGATTTCAAGCTGGCAGATCATCAGACCAAACTGCACCGGGTCTCCCTCAACCTAGCAGAACTCCGAACCACTGAACAATGCCACAAGCTTTTGATAAGTATCCAACAGCACCGCAAAAGAGATCCTGTGGCTGCAGAAGAGCAGATACGTCTGCTAGAGACGTTACTCGACGTCGCACGCTGTACTAACACTGATGTATCGGGGGACGAGCGTGTACAATGGAGCGCATGGCATGATGAGTTCATTGGGCTCACTGTGGCAAATGAGGAGGTAGGTAACCTCCAGGAAGCTGTGCAGCTCCAAAATAGTAGAGGGAGAACTCTACTGGGAGACAGCGATGGTAGTGACAACAATGAATCTGACGGCGATAGAAGCGATGGTGATGGCTCGGACAGTGAAGGCAGTGATGCAGACGATGTGCTGTCCGGTCCATGGAACCTCCACCATCTGATGATCGCGACCAATACTGATAAGCCCTGCATGCTGTAATGGTTTGTTTATGTATCGTCTGCGATTAGTATCAATCATTGAATCAATCATCAAATTACTTTTGAGTACCACAGGGAGTCTGCTGTTCCGCTGCGGGCCAGATATGAGTGACTCATGAAATTTTGTTCTTTTCCAATGTGTTACCCAGTTACCCATGCCCCGACAAGCAAGCGGTCGAGTGAGTGTCCATGCAATGTAACTATTGATCGACCGCAACTAATCGATCAGCAGAGTTACCCCAGACCCACTTACAACCCGCAAAATATTGGTTTACCCGGCGAGCAACCTGAACAGCCCGACATCTTTTTGGAACGTTCCCTCCAGCGTTACCTGCTACCTGCCCAAACAAGTTACTACCACCTCTCACAAGGAGTTCAACATACTGGTCTCCTGCAACGAGACGATCTGATTCTCGGTCAAGACCCCTATGACGATGCCTTTTGGTCTGGTCTCATAGGAAACCCCACCAGTCAGGATCTTGTTGCCACAATCCAGCCCATACGGCCTACAATTCAACATGTTCAGCGATATGGAAACCTGCAATCAAATGTCATAACTGTAAGTATCAAGTTATCTATTCAAGTTTGTTACCAGAACTGACTATCCTACCTAGGGCATTGAGACAACTGCCCCTCACCGCTCACGACGGCTCGAAACCCACCAAAACTTACTGCTCACCCCTCCTCTGCCCGCCCCTCCAATCCCCACTCCAATCCCCATCAACACCGACACATCTGCTCCCATTCACAGTGCCCACCAGGCTATTCTAAATCCAGTCAGCCCCGCTGTCCCCCCAGAAGAATCCAGTGTTGGGCTTGCCCCTGTTACTGCCAGTGCCACCCATCCGCCCTCTCCCGCCTCCGCATCAATGAATATTATTGAGTTGACGCGCAAACAAGCTTGTTATGAAGAGTGCACGATCGGAGATCATTCAGCTTATGTTCTCATGTTGCCCCATTCCTCACCATCGTGACCACGATGATATGTTCTCGCATGCTATATCGACTTCCATCCAGGGTGTTCTCAATGGGGCGATGGCCAAACCACCAGATGGCCACCAACAAAAGTTGACATTGGCAATGAGGGACGTCTGGCACCACTTCAAGGCCCATTGCATGCATAGTGTGCAATTTGTCTACGGGCTTCGCTTGGAAGACACCGGTGATGGTCAAGTTGACCCAGAACAAGAGGACAAGCACTGTGCTCGCAAGGTCAAAGAGCTCTTCTCTGGGTTCGAGTTCCTTTGAGATAATTCATCGCGTCCATTCTTTTCTTCCTCATACTTTAAACACTTCATCCTCGACATGTTGGCACAACCCCCTTACAAGTTCGCAAGTTATCTTGAAGCTTGCGAAATGGACAATTTTTTCACCCTCGGTGGCATGGCTATACTGGCAGCATTGGATGATTACACGGAAGGGTACTTTGTCACTCATGATTTACAGAATGACCTCTGGCGGAGGCATTTTGTGTCGATCTTTGGACTGATTAAAGAGATGCAGGAGGACAAGCCACTCAGAGACTGGTTGCATATGTATCAGTGCAATTTGTTAGATCGGGGCCAAGCGAGCCTGTGCCATCACACTCATCCAACTGGTGTCGTGGCTCATAGTACATTGATAACCAATAGTATTCTGATTAGTACATAGCCGACTCAACTTGACAATCTAACCTGTCGCTTACTACAATTGTGATCTAAGCTGTCGGTTAGCAGCATGTAGTAAGTGAGGTCAGCATCTTTGCAGCCAAAAGGAGAACAAAAATATACCATTCCTTTTTCATTGGTCTGGAACTGGTCAGAAACCTCGGCTAACCTGGTTCGAAGTGTCAGATGTAGATCTGTCGAGCAGCATTGTCACGTAACGTTTTTGACGAAACTCTGGCAACATTTGTGAGCTCTGATTGGTGGGCTGCTTCGCAGATAAGGAAATTACCTGATGCCTTACCATAAAAGTAAACGACAAACCTTTGGAAACACTTTTCTGTTTGGCAGAATAGTATGACAATTTGTCTAATAAATGGGTATAACTGCAGTTTAGTCATGATTGTGGTTTGTGTACTGCTCTAGGTAACCACGCGGATATACCTGTTGGGTACCAGTGACCGTACATGTACCCAGCACAGTTTGGTACCCTCAGTCGTGGGTACGGGTTTCATCACAGGTCAATTTTTGTGTGTGCATGAGCTCACATGCTTGTGCAACAGCAAGATGGCAGGGTGGGTGAGGCGCCGTGAAGGAGGCAGTGCGAGGGAAGATGACATGTGGAATAGCGTGGTGGTTGAGATGGCACGAGGGGGATGGGAATTCGACAGCAGGGTGGGCAAGGGCGTGCCAGGGTGGGCAGGGCACTGTGAGGGAGGAGGTGAGGGGAGACGCCATGATAGGGACAGGCTTGTGTGCATGCTCGTGCGACAGCGGGCTGGGCGATGTGGTGGTCGAGATGGCATGAGGGGGACGGGAATTCGACAGCAGGGTGGGCAAGGGTGTGCCAGGGTGGGCAAGGATGCTGTGAGGGAGGCAGCGCAAGGGAAGATGGCATGATGGGGATGGGCTCGCATGCACCCTCATGACAGCGGGCTGGGTGAGACGGCAAGGATGAGCGGGGTGGTAGTCAAAACAGCGAGGATGGATGAGGTGGCGCCCATGTCAGGGCAAGCGACACGCATGGCATGTTCGTGCAACAGCACAGTGGGTGAGGTTGGCAAGGTGGCGTGCGTGCGAGATGGGCAAGATGGCAGCGTGGCGGGCAAGGAAGATGGCGAGAATGGGCGATGTGCCTTTTCTAGTTTGAATATGTTGTCATCCATATGTGATGGCCACAATTATTTTTTACGAAGACGCCACCATTCGAATGGCGAGTTCGAAGCCTATGAGCACCAGTAGGCATGAAGGTGGTGTCTTGTAAACCCGCAGAGAGGGTACACCACCATGTGCCTGCGCAAATCCAAGATGATTATAAGAAGAAATATTGGGAATGCACATTTTCGTGCCAGGATATATTTGAGTGTAATTGCTGCCCTCCGAGTATCGATCATAGACAAAGATGGTGCGTCCAGCAATGCCGGTGACTGGATGGGAGCAGCAATCATCCATGCGACACTGGAGCCGACGGGTGTCGACTGAATTAAAATCTGAACTCAGAGGTGCATTAGCCCTGGCATACTCATGCTAGACAGACAGTAACCCTTCGCAGAGTGCACATACATACATCGTAAGGCATGAGATGTGTGAAGTATGTTGTGATCAGAATGTAGTACGGGGTTCTTCTATCTTGTGTTCAGTGACAGGTTTGTCGGGATTGTATTGGGAAACACAATGGTAGCTCCCATTGGCGCAGTGGCTGAACTCTGTATGAACGATACTGAAACCTTGTTCTGCGGTGGGAGGGGTGTGAGGATACACGGGCCCTGCAGTTGTTGTGATTGTTGTTGGTGGTCACTTGGTCGCTTGCAATGGTGGTTCTGCATGTGACTTGGCAGTCAAAGTCCCTCTTTACTCTGGATACTCTCCCCACCAACAAACTCCTACCATTCATACTGCCGACGATGTAATTCTTCTTGCTGCTTACATATGTTCTCATACTGAAAGCCAATAATCAATTAATACTCATGTCGTGACTCGTAGCAGTGCTGATGGCACTCATCCCATTGGCATAGTGTCCACCACATTGCCCCCCAGATCGGCATCAGGACCTCCTCCTATCGGCCAACAGCATGTATCGACAACTCGCCCACACTGAGCACCGGCATCATCGCTGCCCGCATGATGCAAGTTGAGCCTGAAAAATAATGTTGGTGGGGTATCGCCAAAGGGTTGCACGCTCATGGCATCATAGATACACCTGGTGCAGGTTTTTACCACCTCAGCCTCCTCAGGCCTCAGTTGCAAGCTACAGGCAGTTTACAAAGGTTCGTGGCAGTCTCTGTTGGTCCAACTATCCCTGACCACACCCGTTCGTCAGTATGACCACCCTCCACCTGTTCTCGACATCACAGCAATCCATCCTTCCCATATGATCATCATCAGCCCAGTTCCATTGGTCTCAACCAGGCCCCTCTCATCACACGGGCGTAAGGGCCACGCTGTGCCCTCTTATCTCACGGGCGCTGAAAAGATCTAAAGTCGGCTGGATGGAACTAGGAGTGGAAACCCACTAGTCCTGGGCCGAAGAAGTGGTGGGGGACGAGTGTGTTCGCCCCAAAAGGGACTCTGGACACAAGGAGAGTAAAGTGGAGAAGTCAAAAGCCGTTGTCATCTTTCTAGGCAAAGATAACTCAGAACTCGTGATGGTTCCCCAGACAACGTATCTTTGCCTCCACGGATGGTAGACTATAAGCTAGGGAAACTAGTTCTCCTAGACGACACAACAACCAATAAGCTATGTCGGTAAGTATACTTAGTCTAACCAGTGATGTGGGTGTTCGTCAATCTTCAACGATAGTTGAGGGGGACTGATAGAATATGAAAGCCTACATAAGTCTCTTGTAGGCGGCTGGTGTAAATAGGGCTACGCTTGATGAAAGTGTGCAGAAGGGCTCTAGTCAGCGTTGGGTGGCTGCTAGTAGCTAGAGGTTGGGGGGGGTTCACGCGATTTCACTT
>JBBPQL010001432.1:0-10116 GCA_038092515.1 Boletus subparvulus | reverse complement strand
GACTAGAGTGGTGGTAGACTCGGAGGGTCTTTGAGACTTTGCTTGACGAAGAGGAAGACGAACAGACTTTTTTGCGGAGCCAGCAGGGGAATGCTGTGACTGCTGCAGCGTCGGAAGAACTGTGGGGCGAAAAACGCACTGCAGTGATCTGAGCCAAAATGAACTTGACTTTTTCGAGTTCAAGTCTGAGCCATCTTCGTGGACATCTTGGTCACTACGTGCATCAAGGGGCTCCTCGATCGAACTATCATGGTGCCCGGGCCAGTGGCGAGCTTGTGGCGACTGAGAGAAACCGATAATAGACGAGGAACTTGCCGTCGGGGACTTGGCGCATACGCGCCGCTACGATCTTAGATATGCTAAATTTGTATTTTGAGATCACGTGCAAATGCAAGTGTGACGGATGGGGGGCTCACCGTACCAACTGCACCAGACGTTGTGGGGACGTTTCTGCACGGTTTTTTAAAACCCCGAAAACTCCGCCTGTCACCACAACGGATGGATCCGAGACTAGGTACAAGTAATATAAAGTACACAAGTGTGAGAAAGAATTAGGTAATAAGTGATAACAGCCGCAAGGTGGTAAGTAAGCGCGGTCTAGTGGTGCCTGCTCAAGATGTTGAAAAGTCGTATGCCGGGAATGCGACTTGCTGGAGGCGTGACGAACGACGGCAAATGTTATTCGCGATAGCGGACGAAGGAAGAGATACAGGCAATGTGACTACAATAAGTACATATTAGGTAAGCGTCGTAGCGAATGATTTACTCCAACACAAGACACATAGAAAGCGCCATCAAGCTACAGCCAAACTCAACAAGGACTGAAGCTGCTATACCAAGATAATCAATGGTGATTATAAGTGATCCACACCATCAAGTAGAAATGACCAAAGAGCGTCCGAGCGCTTAAAGTCGTGGTGCACGATGCTCACTAACCAACGTGTCTTCCGCACCTTGTCGAGTACTGCTCTCTGGGAGGTCCCGGGGGCATAAAAAGATGCCCACTCGGCCCATATTGAGAACGCTTCATCCTGCAACGCCAATGTGTATTTGATAAGGTTGATTATACTTGGTTGCAATAACGAGCTCGCACCTTCCACGTGAGAAATGATTCTCGTTCAATGATCGTCGTCTGTACCACCTCCTGACCGGGAAATACTCCCCATGTCACCGCATTCTTTCCATCTTCAGGAATATTAGTCCTACATTCACCCTAAGACACGCTGTATTTGAACCATTAATTCCAACTAAAAGCCGCAACCTACCTGAGAGTTTGCTGCAAAAAAATGGATCCAACCATTCCCTTCCCTTTCAATCTTTTTCTCGATCTGATACACAACGTTCTCTTCCGCAAAAAATTCAACAAACCCTTTCTGAAACACGTAGCCACCCCTTGGGCCCCAGCCAAAGACTTCGTCAGTCGAGCTAGCATTGTCGATTGCAGGCTGAGAGCAGACAGTCCATAGCCCTTGGCTGGTAAGTTTTTTCAAGTGCTCGAGGATTGTTCCAGATTCGGAAGACAGTGGTAAAGCAGAGAACGGCGTGAAGGAGATATTGGAGTCGAGATAATCCAGGAAAAGCTTGGTCAAATCCTCCGTGCTAGTCGGATTGCCCCAGTGGGATTGCGCCACATAGAGCTACAAAAAAAGTTCGAGTTGGCATGGATAGAGGACAACTGTGAGGGTCATACGTTGATTCCCAAACCACCCCACTGATCTTGCGTACCGAAAGCGGGACTCTTGTAGTCACCAAACCGACCGTTTGGAAACTCGTCCCAGGTCGCTGCATTGTTAAGTTCTCCGCGTCCAGGCTCCTTGTCTAGTGTCGGTTTGGTTGTTAATGCGTTTGCAGCGCTTGTAGTTGCAAGGCTCGGAGTAACTACCAAGTCTGAACTAGGAAGTGGAGGACGAATTGGTGGCGGAGGCGAATCCTTATCTCGGGTTTCATAACCAAGGAACAAATCTGAGAGAATAAAATGACCTTACAGCAATAAGTCTATTCCTGGTGATTGGACTACCACCAGCCCACCCAAGATTCCCAAGGACAAGCTGAACGCTCTTTTCAAGGTTGAGGGTGCAGAAATGAATACCAGAAATGAGGCCAGATTCTGCGATCCTTCGTATGATGTCAACGGCGAGACGGACACCGTAGTCCTTGACGAGTTGGTCATTATGCTATCGTGGTTCCTAAATTAGTCTCCAGTACAGCCAATTGAACGACCTACCCGGATTGTGTCTAAGTCGGCCATGATATTAGGCGGAACACGCGCTCCGCATAGCTTGATGACTCTGAGGAAGGATGCATATGTCTGTATGGGCATGACGCCAGGTATGATGGGCACCGTTATGCCTGTACGTTATTAGGAAATGGCTTCGATAGTCTGGAAGGACCACCAACCTCTGCTTCGAACTCTCTTGGTCCACTCAACGAAACGGACCGAGTCATAAAACAACTGTGTTACAATGAATTCAGCTCCTGCATCCACTTTCTGTTTGAGGATGTCAATAGTGTCGTCTTCGTTGGTGTCAGGGTGTCCTTCAGGGTAAGCTATAAAAGTAAATTAGCATGATTTCCACTCCAGTTCCATCGTTAATTACCCGCGACACCTATGCAAAAATGGGACGAGTACTCATCCGAAGAACGTATATATTTGACCAGATCTAGTCCAGACGTGAATCGTGAATCAATCGGCGTCCAATGCTCCTGTCCGCGCGGGGGATCTGCGTAAAAAGGATAAAGATATTGGATACATTCGATCTCTAGGGTAGAATGGAAATGACTGACCACCGCGGAGTGCTAGGATGTTTTGTATACCCCGTGCTTTTGCTTCCTGGGGATTTCGTTAGGCACGGGAGGGGGGCAGACTACTGACGCACGCGTAAAGCGTCATCAACCATGCCGGGAAGCATGTTTGTGCACGTCAGATGCAGAATAGTATCGATGCCATACTCGGATTGAGTAAATCCGGCCAGATCTAGACTTCTGTCTCTTGTGGAGCCACCAGCACCCCATGTTACACTGATTGCAATGGGATGGAGTGCAGAGAGACGCGATATACGAGAAATGAGATTGTCGAAACCCTGTCTGCTTTTAACAGAAGGAGATAAAAGCTCACGTAGCAACTGACCTGATCTGTGCGAGGAGGGAAGAATTCGAATGTATAGAAAGGTTGGGTTGGGGAGTGTGCAGCGATCTTGTCTGACAGTTTCATTGTAGTCGTTGTACTAACAGTAGTATAAAATCATCGATCATGATTAGTTAGGCTTTATTACGTAAACATCTCGGATGCTTCCAAACAAGGGTAAACTACTCCGAACTACTACACAAACTCATATCGACTTGGACCACAGGGAGTGCAGCAGCCCCGAATTTCGCGACCCAGCACACCAACCCGTAATGGACGCCTTATCGACACCCGCAACCGCTGACTTCTCTTCCACGCCCCCAAAGCGCACCAAGATCGTGTTACTTGGTGACCAAAGTGTCGGGAAGACCAGCCTGATCACAAGGTCAGCCCCGGACGCGAAGACTGTTCCTCGGGTACTCGTACTCATATGGTAACGTGCAGATTCATGTACGATACATTCGACAACACCTATCAGGCCACAATTGGCATTGACTTCTTGAGCAAAACCATGTACCTCGAGGACCGAACCGTTCGGTTGCAATTGTGGGACACTGCTGGACAGGTGAGCCGAGATTCGAGGCTTTGGAAATGTCCCCATGCAGAATGGCTCACATGTGGTAGGAACGATTCCGTTCGCTAATACCATCATATATCCGTGATTCCTCTGTAGCAATAGTTGTATACGACATTACCAGTAAGTACCTTTTACTCCAACTCAGCTTCTATCGCTTATCTCTCTGGGTGCAGACCGGCAATCTTATCTGTCGACTTCAAAATGGATCGACGACGTACGATCAGAGCGTGGAAACGATGTCATCATTGTCCTGGTCGGTAACAAGGCTGACCTTTCAGAGAAGCGGTCCGTCCTTGCATACTGCCCCTGCGTTGCGCAACGCATGTCTCACTCCTCGTCTCATTCTAGTCAAGTTACGGTTGAGGAAGCAACTCAGAAAGCAACGCAAATGAACATCATGTTTATGGAGACCTCAGCCAAAGCTGGTCATAATGTCAAGTCGTTATTCAAGAAAATAGCCATGTCGCTACCTGGCATGGATAACAATGTGCAAGCGGACGCGCAGAACGCCAGTATGTACTCTGCTCGGGTTATGCTGATTGGGCATAGATTGAGGCATTCCAGAAATCGACGTGACAACTGCCCAAACGCCCACTGTTCCGGAAGCTTCACAGTGCAACTGTTGACGCGTCCCTCCGACCTCGCCCTGCCGTCCCTTCCTTTTGTGACATTATATACCGGGATTTTTGTTTCGGACATATCAATCGTTTGCCACAATCCATCGACCGGGTCTCCCAAATGCTATTATTTACCCTGATCTGTCTGCTAACCATGGTTCATAGTGTTACCTGCACCTCGTGGGTGGGCATCTTTGTACTGGGCCCACTGTTCATCCTTATGGCGTTGCTCTTCTGTTTTCAGTTCTCCCAGCACTGTCCCATCCATTTCCGAATCTATGGTGAGCTGTTCAGACGATGTAGGTTTGGCTTCGGACTGGGGCCTACTCAGACGGGTCAACCAAGTACAAGTGCTCTCAGAGTGTGGCTTACCCTCCAATGGAAAGGATACCCCCACGTTGCCGCTCTATTTCCAAGTATTCATCGATAGTCATGGTTGGTAGACGGTGGCCAGGTCCAAAAACATGTGCATTCAGGCGAGTACGGTCCGACACGCTCGCAGGCAAAATGGTAAAGGGTTGCAATGGCTGCGAAAAAGATCAGGAGAGTCTACAACGGCATTTATTAGCGCCCACCTTGCCATGGGGATCCAGTAGGGGTCCTCTGTTGGGAAGCTCGGGGGCTGCATCAATTTTCCACATGTCCTCCTGGTTTTTTGTCTTGTTTCGTCGTTCGTCCGTTGGTGGTTTCGGTAGTGGTGGCGGGGTCGGAGCATTGCGCAGCAACTGGATCTCTTGATCCACGCTCTCAAGTTGTGCACACGCCTTGACATAGAAGAGTCTGAGAAGTAGCAATGTAGCTTCTCTGAGGATATTATCAGTTTCAAGATCCTCAGCATCGTCTTCCGAAGGGAGGAGCAGAGAAGTCACGAGCTCGAAGTCGCTGAACGAGCAATCCTCGGAAACCAGCTGTCGTCGACGTCTCCTAATTCCTTCTATGCGAGTTCGGAGGTCCTTCTCTGCTTTGTATTGTCTGATTTTGACCTCTCTGCGCTTCGCAGCGTCTCTGATAGAGGATGGTTGCTGGCCATACAGGACACGCTCGGTCTCCGGTACGATGTTGTAGGTTTCAAGGCTGGAGGCATACATGTTCAGATGACACTAGTAGTGATATCGGCAACGTGCTTGTGATCCGCCAGTCGTCAGACCCACCTGAAGTTGCGTCAGGTTGCTCATGCGATCATCCATGTCGGTGGTTCTGACGCGATTTTGCACCTCTGCACGGATAAATGGGAGAGATAGATATACGAGATCCTGCGTCGGGATGTCGTCGAGCAATTCGTTTGAGCTGAACAGTGATAGACTGGCGACTCGGGAGGTCAGCTGAATGAGATCAGAGAGTGTGTCTTGGATGAGTTCCTGGAGGTGGTCGTATCAGCCAGATACAAACGTTGGTGGACCCGACGCATGCCTGAGTTTCATCGTTGATGGTGGGTAAATTGGAAGCTCTGGCGGCCTTGTCCAAGACTCTTGCGTATAGAGCTGAGAATGATAGCGACATGACGTGCAGCGAGGGTGCCACTGGGATTTCCGGTGTGCTGATGAGCGAGTGTTCGGGGGCCACATCCAAGTTTGGCCGTGAACATGCAAGGAGACGGGCAGGATTGTTTCTCGCGCAGGCGAAATGTCAAGGAGCTCCTCCACTTCAAGGACGATGATTCGGGATACATTGAAGGCAGGGTCTTCATGATATGGCCGCCCCGAAACAGATCACACCGCATTAACCTCGAGGTTGTGGAAGACTCTACTCTCTACCGCTTCGAAGTGGAGGTCCCTCACAAAGATGGGATTGCATTTCGACCCCATGAACACGTCTCTTTTGCTCTCAAGGGGACGAGGGTTGATCGGCGCGGGGAATCCAGCTCCCCACATTACTTTCCGATCGTCCTCCGCTTTCCCAACGGTGTAGTCTTGAAGTATCTGAGCGGCACTAATGCAGGCAAAGTCGTCGACACATGGGAGGGTAAGTGTATCCACAGTAAGACCGGCAATCGTAAACTAATGTTTGTTTCTGAAGGTACAGGACGCACAGACGAATGGTACAACCCTGGCATGGTTCACACTGTCTCAGACGCGGTCACAATGGACGCGTCCGAGACCCATCATGGTTCCGTCCCGACAGTAACTTACTCACCCATGCAGACCCATCCACGAAGAGACGCCACCAGTTGTCACAATGAAGGCGTCAAAGTAGATCGACCTCCTCCACCGTTGATCGCAGTTACAGACGGCGCAGCTACTGCTCAGTCGATGCCACCGGCTCAGCAGCCTAGCACCGGAAGACTTGGTCGCTCCTCGAGGGCCGGGAGACGAAAGAAACGAAAGTTGCACAAGGAGAAGGAGTCAACGTTCCCCGATCAACTAGCAAATAACACAGACAGTTCGCGTCCAGTTGACGTCGTTACGCCTTGCCACGAACAGCCTCAAACTTCAATTCACTGCTCCTCGACCAACGTATCCGACAGCCATCCAAAACTTCATCAGGCTAGCGGACACACCAACGGAGAAGCCTCTGTCCAGGAGGACAGCGGGATCGACCTTTCGCGCGAAAACAACCATAGCAATGCGATGACCATCCCTGGAGAAGCCAGCGTCCCCGCCCTCCGGCTGAGGGCAGGTATTCGCACACAAAGAGTTCGTCGCTCGTGGCCATGTTGCTGGGTGCTAACCTCGCATTCTAATTGCTAGGGTGACATTTTCACTGCGCTCGGTGACCTTCAGAAAGGTCATTCCATGATTAATGTTATTGGAATTGTGACCTCCGTGAACCCGGAAAAAAAGACGAGGACAGATGGTTGGTCAATCATACATTCTGCATGGCTAGCGAGGATCATACCATTTCCTCTAGAATGGAGTCGCTCCTTTGCCCTCGTCGACCCGTCCACAGTCGGTTCACCAAGACAGAGTATCACAGTGAACTGTTTTCAAAAGAAATATCTAGAGTGGCTGCCGCAAGTGCAGAGGGACGACATTGTTATTCTGCGTAAGCTTAAGGTCCGACGACGACACCGTTATCTAAGCGGTAGTGCGCTGATTTATAATGACTTTACACCCCATAGATTGGCGAGTTCCAAGGCGCCGTAACAGCTACGGGGTACGGTGACAAGATGCGTTGGGCTGTTTACGATCCACTCGAACACTCTATTCGACCTCCTAACAAAGGTAATGCTCCTGAGAAAGAATCAACTGACGATGGGATGGGTTACGAATTCTCACCGTACTGGGAACCATTCCAAGATAGTAGTGAAGTTGAATATTGTCGGCAAATTGGAGAGTGGTGGAAGGCTAAGCACGAACTTGAAGGACAGAACGTACCCGTAGTGGAGTTCTCAGGCGCTCGCAAGCAGCATCTGCTGATTTCTGAAGCCTCACCCGATCGCCCTCCAAGGGGTTTTTTCGATTGTACCGTCGAGGTAAGCAAATGATATCCTAGTTGAGCTGATTCTTAATAGCTCGTTGGAAGGTGCTACAAAAATTCAACAACCACGGCGGTGCGACCGTTGTTTATGTCACGGACTACACGGCCAACACTTCGGTTTACCCCGTGCAAGGCACTTGGTGTCCGCCTGAGTTGCATGGTCGTGTCTTTCAGTGCGATATGTGGGATAACGCAAGGAACATCGCCAAGATGATGACTCCTGGCGAATATTGGTACTTCCACAACGTTCGGGCGAAGTGGAATCCTAGTCATTACATGGAGGGCACCATGCAGCTTGCAGAAAAGGTCACTCGACTAGATGAGACGAAACTCGAAGCGCAGATCCATCTCAGAGCTCTTCTAGCGTCAGTATCTCGCAGCATGATGCTAGAACAAACTGACACCTTTTTCAGGAGAAAGACTGAGTTCGAGTTGAACAAATCCAGCCTTACCGGATCAGCATCATCGCATACTTTCCCGGAAATGCTTCTTCAAGATGTGGAAGGGAGCACGAGTTTCCTTACTTGCATTGTGGAGGTATTCCATTTCCTCAACAATCATATGCATGCCCACCGTGTTTCTGGTAGCTGCTCCACAACGACCTCCACTCGCGGGACGGTCATTTTATATACGTCACCGATTACACATACAATCCTGACCTGCCAACCACTGTCTCGACAGCTGATTGGGCATACAATCTTGAGCACCGCGTGTTGAAGATAAAGTTGGACGACGCGCAAGCCAAGATTCTATTGGACCTTCAGCCTGGTTCCATGTACATCATCCACAACCTGCGTATCAAACATTTGAATGCGTCTGATGGTATGCACGGGTGCTTGGGTGGGGAGGATACACTTATTCTCTCTTTACATGACTCGTCAAGCCACCATGCCCAGACATTGCAGAGGTCAGCGCATCTCTAATGATTCACCTCACTCTCCTCAGATATATATGTAGGAACAAGGAAAAATGGAAGAGAGAAAATATGTTGAACGGCCTGACGACGTTACCGAATGGGTCGCATGGAGAGGCTCATGGGCTGCTCAGAAAATCGTCAACTCTCTTGGACAACACCACTTTACAAGAAGTACTCGCGAGGCCTGCTCCTGACACGTTTAGAGTGCTAGCTCGCGCCATGGATTTCTTTCCATTCTCTCTTGAGGATGCGTGTGTCTTGCGATGTACTAAATGTGAATCAAGGTGACTGTTCTGGGTTTTCGCGCACCTACAGATACTCATCCTATTACCAGCCCCCCGCCTTCCTTCAAACAGTGCCCACGCTGTGATAACATGATGGAATCACATTGCAAATGGTTTTACCGCTTGTATATTCTACTTCAAGACGAGGAAGGCAGCGAACTCATTGTGTCTTTATCGGGGAAAGAGGTGTGTGTTCTTTATTGCGAGTGTAGAATTAATGTAATACCGTGCCGTTTGCGTATCAGTGCACGTTGCTGCAAGATGTCGATCCAACCGACTTTCGTTGCGATCGGGTGGCATTCCGCAGGTTCCTCGCGAAACTCGATTCCATTTTGGGTAACTTGAGAGACGTCCATATTGCTTGGTCGAGAAACGAACATAAAGTCATCGAGTCGCCGTTGATGATATTCACTATTGAAAGTTGGAATGTTGGCGACGAGAGAGGATATGGTCTTCTTGAGTGTACCCCCGCATAAAGCACTGAACTATGATTTGTACGCAGGGGTACCGCGGATTATTCGTGAGTGATGTGATTTAGTATAATACGACCTATTATGTAGATATAGCAAAGTAATCGAGAGGGTAAATCAGACCAGTCGGTACCTCGTCGATCATCGACATCATTCGTGGACTCATCTACCGCAGTCACAGAAATGTCACATCAAGTCACATCAAGTCACACAAGCCGAGTGCAAACTCCGGTTAGCACCACATGACGAAAGGATTAACAAGGTCAGGCTAAGATTTATAGTAATGATAGTACAGTGAGAATGGCGAGAGATAAATACCAACATTTACATCAAATCGGTGGCGGCGCCAAGGCACCAGTCCCCGACTCTGAATCTGGCCCTGGATGCATCATATTGCGGCTTTCAAAATGACTCTAATAACTGGTTTCCAGGCTTCAGGAAACTTGTGTAATTGTACATACTGTTCTCATAGTCCTTCCATAGTAGCACTTGCGCCCCCTTGCTTCGGCGCGTTGCACCTGCGCTCGGTGGCGGGAGGACTTCAGGCTGTGCGGACGGGTCGGGGATCGAATCGACAAAACTAGATCCCCGACTCCTTGGAGGAGGGTTTTCTCAGCCAGAAATCCGCAGATTTCAAGCAAACGGACCCCGCGGGAACATTTTACCACATTTGATCATTTCGATTACTTAATCTGTGTAATCCCCAATCTA
>JBBPQL010001431.1:0-10132 GCA_038092515.1 Boletus subparvulus | reverse complement strand
AGTCAAGAAGGGAGACGGTCGTCTGATTTCATTTCGCAGGTTATATACCTAAATACCTGCAGGTGGATACCCAATTGGCATTGAGAGTGGAAATGGAAAAAGCGACGTCTCTCGCTGATGTTCCGGGTTACATTTACACGTTTGAGATACGAGGTAACGTCGTCTCCTGTTCTTCTCCCTCACGAACCCATGCACATCAATGATGTCGAACTCTGCAGATCCCAAACGGCCAGACGTGATACAGCTTAAAGTCGGCCGTGCCGTTAACCTCGTCAAGAGGCTTGATCAATGGGACAAGCAATGCGGTTCCAAGATTCAAATTCCGCGCGGGTGGTGGCCAGGCATGGTCGAAGACGACGACGGGACAGGCGGGAGCCTGCTTAAGGGCAACATCAAAGCAGGCGATCCTGGTCCTTTCTGCCATCGCGTCGAACGACTTGTACACATCGAACTGACAGACTTGTCCTTGCATACACCCTATCTGAGCCCAGGATGGCCAAATAACACATCCGATCCATCACCGGGTGCGGGTGCTACAAGTTCCCCCAAGAAGACCACCACAAAGGAGACCACCTGCCTCGATTGTGAGTGTGGTCTATGCGTTGATTCACGACTGATATCATCTCTACTTAGGTGGTGTAGTCCACAGGGAAATCTTTGCTTTCCCGCGTCCAGCAAAGGGGCGATACAAAGGAAAGGAATGGGGTTTGATCGTCAAACCTGTCATTGAGAAGTGGGGGAGGTTTGTCAAGGAATACTACACTTGATAAGCCTGCTGGACAATCGATCGGTGAATATTTGACTCGTCATCGGAAGGTTCTATGGTCGGTGACTAGTTGGTCACGAGAGTGTTCGTCCATGGAAGGGTTCCGGTGATCCTTGGTTGCGTAGACAGCTTCGCGAAGCACACCATCAGGAGTCGACTCTGATCTTGGCGATTGTGAATATCATGAATGCAACGGTGTACGTGGATGGCGATAGTAATATAGTATGGCAGGATTACATCGACTGGGTCAGAAGTCATCGATGTTCCGCCCCCGTTGATACTAGCCTCCAACTGTTCGATGAGCTGTTCCTTGCTCACCTTGCCGCGCAGCTGGCCAGCCCGTCAGCGCCCGGAGATGACTCTGGCGTCGTGTTCGCACATCACTCGATCCACGGCCTCGTTCCCCGTCGGCGGCGCTCTCCCCGTGATCGCTGGCCATGGCATCGGTCCATGAGCCAAGGGTGGCATGAACAAGCGGTGCTTTCGGTGCTCCACTCCCCAACACCGCCCACCCCTCTCCGCCTTCTCCTCGATCATCGCCGCCGCCGCCGCACCCGATATCGTCCTCCTCAACGCGATCAGCGCCGTCCTCCGCCAGGTACAGGTCCCCTCGCATGTTACCCATCTCGCCCTCTCCCACTCTGCCCTGCTCTGCGCATCCGCCGATGGCTACGTACGCACGATCCCCGCTGCGCATTCCGCACAGAGAACGGCTACAGCGCCATCCAGGATTTCCCGGCAACTGGAACTTTTCTTCACCATCCGTTCCAGTTCAACGTCCTTTCCCTGATATCCTCTCTCTCTTCTCCTAGACGCGGCCGCGATTTCCCCGATCCACTCGTCAAAGTCTATGACTTGCGCAGCGTGGGACCCCTCCCTCCAACTCCCTTCTCCGACGGCCCTGCCTTTATCGACTTGCTTCCAAAGCATACGTCCGCCTTATACCAACACCTCTGACTTCTACCACGTACGTCTCCCATCTTTCGTCCCCTCTCTCCTCCAACACATCTTGAAGCTCGACACCGCCTCTTACATCACATCAACCGCCGTTTCATCCAACGGCTCTTACTTGGCCTTAGGCGATGCGGTCGGCACGATCCATCTCCTCACAGTAGCAGACGAATCATCAGAGCCCTTCTTCAACGGCTTTCAAGGACAGAGTCGAGTGGGCAGACGTCCCCGAGCCACTCTCCGAAATAAAATGGTCAGATTCCACGTATGTTGCCAATCTTTTGTTTTACTTGCATTTCATCAGTCAACTTACTATGCTCAAGTCCTCTCAACTCGATCGACATGCCCTATCATACGAGCCTCATTCTTTCTTGTTGGACACCTCTTCAACCAACCCTCCTTACCCACTGTCAACAATCATGATCAACGACAATGTCGCATGCGCCGCTTTCCAAAAGGAGACCAGAGGACGGAGAAACCGCGTCGTCGTTTCCACCACAAAGGATCAATGCAGATCCAGAAATTGCAAAGGAAGGCGGGACGACAACTCCTCTCTCCAACATGCTTCCTAGTCATGCAACTCATGCATAGCACAGGTCGAAATCGATCATCTTACTCTCGACGATAGTATAGACGAGGTACCCCTCATATATCGTAAGTCGAGATCGAGTACTCAAAATCCGGAGTCGAAGACTTTGATTTCGGGTACATAGTTCGTTCGTCCGTCCTGATCCTCTGTCTGACTCCCTCCTTTAGGTTCGAGAGCGAGACTTGCGAGCTCTGGGTTCGTGTACGCGATTATTCGTGGATTGAATGGTTATGATTGATCCCTTCGTTTCTAGGGTGTCGTTTGTCAGATTATGACGAAAGCAAAACACTCGCACTTGGTCGCGATTGTGAAGGGCGGGTCGCGTTGATTAGTTCCCTCTCTTTTCGCTTCTAATGTCATTTTAGTATGCGAAGCGGAGAGCCAACCGCATCTCAAGGGCTCTTGGTTCTTATTCAATGACTTTGCAGTCGAGAATAGTTTCGAGGACGAGGTACTGAGTTTCCCGAGCACTTGAAAAGTATTTGCGCACTTTACGCTCCTCATTCCTTACCTCTTTGCAAGGACAACCAAGTCCCCGCTTTGTTGTATTTCGAACGAGAAGACGCTCTCAACTTTGATCCCTCGATATTGAGTCGCGATACGTCTACATCGGTGTAAGTCCTGACGTTGTCTATCCCACCGCCTTGTTGAGTTGTGGAATCGGCACGTGACATAGAAATTGAGACAAGAGCTTGATCAAGCACGAATGTTTACGCTTCGAGGGGTTGCCCAAACCTGGAACGCTGGTCGAGATTGACGCCGAGTTTCTCGAACGCGTGTTTCTAGTCCACAGGAAGACACAGAATTCAGGCCCGACGGGGCAAACCGTGTCAGTCTTGGACGTGTTCTGTCTTGCGAGGGGATGGCCCGAAAGAAGGTATTCCGTTCATTGATGACCACATCCATACAAAGCTAAGGAGAGTCCTTGGTAGTCGGAGACTTGGATCCCCACTTGTCAAGGCACACTTTGACACCGCTGAGGCCTGTGTTCAAGAAGCTACGATTACTCGTCGATCGAGGGTGCATATTTATCGGCCACGGGCTCTCCAAAGACTTCCGGATCATTAGTTCAGTTCCTAGCTTGTCTGTGACATTCAGTTAGACCACGTGACAGATATCTCGCTCCGCTTCCTCTTGTGGTCCGTCCTCGGAGAAACCATCCAGACGGAGACACATGACTCGATCGAGGACGCGCGCTCTGTACTGAAATTGTACAAGGCATACCATGAGTTCGAGGAACGAGGTGTCTTTGATGAAATATCGCGCTGGGAAGCAACACGTGCGTGACTTGCTCACTCAAATGCTTGCTGCTCGTATGCTGACCGACGCATGGACGGAACTGGAAACCACAACGCCCGCCGCCGCGACGGTTTCTCCTGTCCTCGCCCAACCGACCTCTCTCGTCGCCGTCCACACCGTCCCCCAGACACAAGGCACGCGCCGACGCAGATGCAAACGCCCAACGTGTCCCGGTTCGACGTACTCGCCACGGCGGCGACGGCGAGACATTGCGCATCGGACTGTGAACTGGGACGATGCATTGAGGAACCACCTAGTTCAAGTTGTCGATTGCATCTATAGCAGCAGGTCGCTTGGCTCCTCCATCCATGTTTTATTTTATGGCAGAATACAGATGGAGGTCGACCCTGAGGCCTGAGGTCGGAGGTTCGATAAGCCTTCAGGCCTTTATTATGTAATCATTCCTGCCGCCGATCAGTCCTACTGACCTCTAGTCTCGTTCCCGACGCTCTAGGGCACGAGCTTATCCGTGGGACGCCTGTCAACCGGACTTTGAAGTCGGAGGCAAAATTTTCGTTCGGTCCCTGGTTTGTGTCGTGCCCTAGAGCGTCTGGTGCATTTCGTATAGGAAGGGGGTAGATCGAGCACGTGATGTAGTACATGAGACTTTTTACCTTCCTTTTCCAACGAGCTTCTGTCCGTATTTGAATGGCCCCTCTGGAATCTCGCCTCGAGGCTCACAAACAGCGGGAAACACGCGCCGCCGAGTTACTTGCAGACGCCCGAGATGAAGCCAAAGAAAAAAGAAAATACAATTCTGGTATGACCCGACAGAAGATCTCCGAAGAGTTTCGCCGCCGATGCAACAACCTTGAGCCTTATCCGTGGCAACTTAACGTCGCAGAAGCTCTCCTGCTTGGTCTTGACTGCTCCGTCATTGCCGCAACAGGCTCGGGAAAAACAATGCCGTTCGTGATGCCACTGTTTGCTCAACCCGAGAAACAGGTCTTGATAATCTCACCACTAAACGCACTCGAGGAGGACCAGGTTCGTTTATTGTATTCACCTTCAGTGTACATCAGCAGAGCATCACACAGGCACGACGTTTCATTAGTATGGGGCTGTCTGCAGTAGCTGTTAATGGCGAGACTTACAGCGGCAGGTTACATCAGGTAATTTGCTTTTTTGTCGTACCCACTGATTCAGAGTATCAGCACTACTGACACTAATTCATCAGGAAATACTTGCAAAGAAGTACCAGGTCGTACTCACCTCCCCCGAAATGTGCCTCGAGCATGACGCATTCCGAAAGCTCCTCAGTGAGCCCCGGTTCGCATTCCGGTTGGCCTCCATCATCGTCGATGAAGCTCACTGTATATCACAATGGGGGGATAAGTTTCGACCTGAGTATGCGAAGCTCGGGACCCTACGTGCACTGATACCTGGCCATGTACCTGTCCTCGTCACGTCTGCGACTCTGCCTCCTCTTGTCCTCGCAGATGTACATACCAAAGTCCATATTCAGACTTCAACATGCTATCGTGTCGACATCGGGATAGACCGCCCGAACATTACATGGGAGCTAGAATGACCTTTTGTGGATTTGTTACCACTGGAATGTGCCGCGCAATGAAAAGGTACACATACCAATTCAGGCGTCTTATGGGTGTTTCGTATATGCTGTTTCTTGCTGTACACCAGGTGCGAGATCAGATCCCACAAAAGGGGGGACTCTGTGTGCATCGTAACAGAGAATGCCTTGAAGTCAAAGCTGAGTAGGTGATCTGGAGTGATGTCGTTCTTGTCGGAGCAAAACCGTGGTGCGAGACGTTCCATGTCCTTATCAAGTACTTCGAAGGTCGTGTGTGTGGCAAACTTGGTAAGCGTATGACGAGCACCAGCAGGACGACGACCTTTGTGACGAGTTCGAGGTGGCCTGAACCACCGTGCGAGAATACCGTGTAGTTCTTCACTGACGAAGAGGCCAGTACGAGCAAACCGAATGGTTGCATTGGAGTGGCAGGCGGGATCGTCCAGTCCCCAGCTAACAGCATCGAGGAAGAGTGTCAAGTTCATTCCCTCGGCGCGAATGGTATCAAGAATCCGCAGAAGTTTCGACTCGATATCTTGTCCCTGGAGCTTCTCTCTCATTGCTCGTGTCTGGCTGATTTGGATCGGGTCTCTTGGTTCCTCTTCGTCCTCTGACTCCTCTGCATGTTCGTTATCCGAGATCTCGTCATCACGACATCCCTCGCAGTCACAGTCCACCGGGCATTCATCATCTCCGAATGTTTCGAAAAGATCATCCCAATCTGCGAAGTCGTCGTCCATTGGGAAAGAGCACGGTACATTACATAATCCGCACCGGGCCGGGCTCGATCTACCTCCTTCTCTACGAACTGCACCAGATCCTATGGGCCAGCGCGAGCGTGGAAAATTTTCCAGAAATTTTGCCTCCGACTTCGAACCCAGCTGTCACCCATAAGGAGATGGAACCGAGATTAACCTGTCGGGAAAGGCTGAAAGGTACAGTTGACTCCCTCATAACCGATACCCCTCCATCACAAATGTCGCAGAAAGTAGACAAGCAAAGATATGCTCGGAGCTGCTTAGATCATCTTCTGTGCCTCCTGATCTGGTATGTCGTTCCCGCTGAGACATGTCTGACCAAACCGACAATCGTTTTTTCTGACCTAGAGAGCCTGTTTGGACACCATATGATGAACCAGATATGCAACTCAAAGTTAGACATTAGCTCGCTGTAGGATATAACACGAAAACACAATGCATTGTATTTGCTACAACTGGTATACAGATATTGTACGAACTGTCCATATTTACAATGGTGGGTCTATTGTCGCAGTGCAGTCACGGTGCAGTGGTATGAATTTGAATGACGTTCTTGCCGAATCTTGCAAGCATGATCGGGAGGTGAAATCGAGACCAAACGACGACGAGAAAACATGTGGAGAGGCAGACGAATCTTGCAGGCGTAATCAGGCATGAACAAGTGAATCGAGACCAAAGACGACAAGAAAACATGAGGAGCAGCAGACGAATCTTGCAGACGTGATCAGGGCTTGAACTTGAACTTGAATCAAGACCAAAGACGACAAGAAAACATGTGGAATGGCAGACGAGCGGGGACTAATGGTGTAACAGAGACCGAAGAGGACTGGAACTGCGTGTAGGAAAGATCGAGAACCGGGTGATTGCGACAAGAAAACAAAGCGGGGGGAACGGATGCAGCCAAGTAAGACCTAGAGATGATGAGCCTGCGAAACAGACGATTTTGAAAATCAATACCTATTACTTGCGGGTCTTGCGCCTCTTCGGAACCTTTTTCTGCTTCTCGGCCACCTGAGTGTGGCCTTCTTCATCCGAGGAGGATACCACATGGGCAGCCTTGCGTTTCCCTCTACTTTTGGCCAGAGTAGGAGCGAGCTTAGACCATTCTTCACCTGGAGTGAACAGGCTCAGTGGCATTTCCGAGGAGACTAAGAACAGGCCATGCCTTTACCTTTGTCTCGGGCCCTACGAGCGACAGCCTGAGACCATTCATCCGATACAGGGGGCGTGCTCAGTGATGTTTCTCCTCCCAACCCCAGGCCACCCCTTGCGGCGCAGGCAGATTCGGATGAGGTACCAACTGGTAGGGTGGACGAGGATGCACCAGTGATGCTAGTTGGACCATTGGAATGTGATGAGAAACGTGGAGGAAGGCAAACTTGAGCAGGACTCGGAGTTCTGAAAGCTGAAGCGCCTATATTTCCAACGGTAGTCGCAGTAGTCATGGAAGCCATGCCAACGTCGTCATCGCCATGAGTATTATGATTCAAGTTGGAACCACCTGGGTCGCCGTTGATATCGTTGTTGGCATTGCCATCACCTACCTCAGTGCTAGCCTTCTCCTTGCCATGCACGTGTCCTTGAGCATCATCGTCAACACGAGTATCATTCTCCTTGGCACGTGCTTGTCCTTGGGCATGCAGTCTTGCGAGGAAGGAACCAGATGAGCCACTGCTCTTCTTGCCCGAACCATCCTTGGAGTCTGTACCTTCGCGCCCGTTTTCGTTCCCAAAGACAACACTGTGTGACCAACGAGACAGGTAATGAGTGAGCGAAAAAGGATGTCAATAACATACCGGTTATGGAATTGAAGGAGTGAATCCGTCCATTTCTTGTCCACACAGTCTTCGATTATGTCTAATACACCATAGTAAAAGTTTCGATAGTTGAATGCACCATCCTTCTCCGACCATCTGTTCCTGGAGCTGATGTTGAACCGGGCCTAATGCATACAATGTAAGTTGCACTGTCGTCAATCCAACCCAATACTACGTACCTGAAGGCATGCATAGGCAATGTTGGGAGCTACGACCTTGTTCATCTCATGCAGTTCAGCATTGCATGAACGACTACCAGTGGGCTCCTCTCCAAACGCACTAGATGCGCCCCGAAAGATGTGATGCATTACCTGTTCCCCACTTGAGTCGAGAGGTAGAAAGTACGGAACTGGTGACTTACTTGTGCGAGAAAATAACCTTCAAACATGCCCTCAAGCATGCTATCCTCATCGAAATCGACCCCTGGGGAGTCACCTGCCCATATGAAAGCTGGGAACACATCCGAGGTTACCTTGATCTTCCCATTCAACAGTTTCTGACGAGTGCTATTATAGTAGGTCGGTAAAATTTTCAGACAGGTGACGTCTCTGCCTACCCATCAGGGTTGTCATTATAGGCCTTTACATTTTCGATTGGGCAAAGAAACCGGGCGAGAACAGGGTGGTTGAAACCCAGGTGAGATCGCGAGCTCTGACCATCGTGGATGGGAGGTGAGATGATGTCCTTTGCTGGGTTCAGCGGAATATAACGGCCAATTCGCTCCTTGAGTCTTGCACAATCGTCAGATCGCACGCTTGTTATAACCCTCTTCATCTGTGGACGTTGAGTTAGATGAAAAAGTGCATATATGCGTGCACTTACCCCACCCAGGACATGTAGAAGCTCATCCCGCTTCTTGGGATTGTTGATGAGCTCTTTCAACATGGGAGCCAAGTCAATAAATGTGTCGTATGCACGCTGGTAGCGATCTCGTTGTTTAGGCGGGCTAAAAAGCCATTTAGATGTTAGAATGCTGAATGTATGCGCATATATTCAACTTACATTACCCGGAGGAGTGCCTCCCGTCTCTTGCGTTCAGCCTCGGATTCCTCGAGCTCACCCTTCTTCACTGCTTCTTCTTCTTTCAGGAGAATGATGTAGTCGACAACCTTGCGTGGGTGACAGAAAAGATCGACACATCGAGCGACAGCACGAGCAGCAATGGCATATTCTTTCTCTATTGATCTTGGGTTGGCCTCAGGCTTGCTGTCGGAGTCCGAGGCATCTGAGTTATCCTCGGCATGCGGAGCACTTGTAGAACTCCTGCAATCGTGAATCAGTAAGATAAAGTAGACAGTAGACCTACTTACTTGCGAGATTTATTCTTCCGAGTCTTCCGAGGGCTCCCTTTCAGGTGCTTCTTATTCTGTTTCGCAGCCTGCTGAGGCCTTGACAACTCAGGTTCAGATTCCCCAGTTCCTGACGACTTGGAATCGGATGAATCACTATCAGAAGTTTCAGGTGATCTGGCACGTTTTGGCATGTTGATTGTCCTTGAAAGTGGGGGATGTGAAGTGGTGGTGGTAGTAAGAGAGTGAGATGGAAGTGAATCGTGGCCAAGATTGGAGACGAGCCTTATCTAATAGCATCTTTCCTAAACGGTGTCCCATGGTCTGCCGTGCGCCTGCAACTCTAACCACAACGCCGTACAATAACCAGTAAGTCGATTGATCAACCAACCTTGTAAACCTGATTCCAAGTAACTTTGGCAGGTAAATCAGCTTTTCAGTATAGGTATCACGATGTACATTATCCCACAGCAAATAGAAACTCTTTTTAACTTGAAACTGATCACGATGTCCACACGACAACACCCCTCCCTCCCACTGAGCTATGGAAGATTCAGATAGTCTTCAGTGTCTCTGTGGCAAGGTATTCAGTGTTGTAAAATCACTGAGCGCCCATGAATCACAGTGTAAAGCATACAAAACCGGGATTGATGATCTATATTTGAGGCATCACCAGCTCGCCAAGAAACATCACAGTGACCATCGTCACAAGAAAAGGTGGAAGTCCAGTCATCGGGAATCATTTCCATCTGTTCCATCACGCAATTCAAGCCCTGGATGATCTTCCAGTCCCAATAGACGTATGCCAAGGCCCGAGCTTCAAGTTGCTCCAGCAGACCTGAATCGAGGCTCTCCTCCTCCCTCTGAATTCTTGCCTGGCGGCCCTGGCCCAGAGCTGGCACATGATGATGGAGATCAAGTCCTGATAGAGGTGCATCTACTCACCACAGATCCTGAAAATTGTTCAATTTCTATTTTGTAGTTTGATGACGATGTAGAGACTCATACGTCTCTGTGCTTATATTTCACCTCTTTTACCTTTCACCCGACTGCCTTACTGTTATCCATTCACTCCGAACTCCCTATTAGTTGCTAAGACCGGTCTCGGTTTATACCGGACCATGCCGAGCGT
>JBBPQL010001430.1:0-10147 GCA_038092515.1 Boletus subparvulus | reverse complement strand
CTGGTAGCTCCTAGAGACGATGGGAAATCTCCAAGAGGACAAGACTGAGGTCCTCTTGGCGCTCTATTGAGGCTTTATATACTATACAGGGGTTTGGCTATGTGTATACTAGATCATACAATATGCTATGCTACATGACTCGTCCATGAGTCGTACATGAGGATAACAGGCGTATCAGTACAGCCATGTAATGGAAGGGAAGCTAACCATGAGGATAGGGTGAGGTAGGCAGTGTGCATGTGTGAGTCATGAGGCAAACATGTGCTAGGCTGCATGCCATGTGTGATCAGTGAGGCCAATATGAGGCAAACATGAGGTGCACTGCAATATGCATGGTACCCATGAGGCGAAAGGGTCTGGACTGTGAGGGGACTTGAGCATTTGGTGGTTTCGGGTGATAGGGGTTAATATATAGGGGCTAAATGCGAAAGTCGCTCTAGAAAATCAGGAAAAATAGGGAGAAATCTGGGAAAATTAATATGGGTCTGTAACAGAAGTCGTGGTAGTCCAGAGGAATTCTGGAGAGATCCGAATCGTCAGAAGTGGTAGAAGCAGAGTGGAGATCACTCTCCTGAGGGTGGATTTGCAGGCTGAATTGGATGGAGCCCTCAAGACAACAGGCCAATGCAAAAGCAGGGGCACTGATAATCGTAATGGGCAGAGCCTTGGTTGGGAGAAACTCGGTGGTGTATGGATGGTGTCAGAGTAGCTGAAGGAGGTAAGTCCGGAGGCTGTGGAGATGAGCTCAGGGGTGCTGGGATGTTCTGTCCAGACGAGCGGAACAAGATACCGCCTGAAACCCAATCAATCAACAGATTGTAGCAGGTGAGCCAGTTGTGTCCTAGAACAAGAGAACAAGAGCCATCTAGCAGAGTGACATAAAATGTCATTGGAGTGATGTCACCGGTTTGGAAATGGATGGAGAGGTCAATAGCTTGAGTTATTGTGGAATTCGTAGTTCCATCAAAGAGTTGGAGTTGGAGTGGAGGGATGGAGTAAGACAAAATGGCATGTTCATTAATGAAGGTAGTGTATGTATATGAAACAATTGAAGGATCTGGAGTCTACTAACACTGAGACAGAAGGGATGTCATAAGAAATTAAAGTGATGGAGGACATAAGGGACTGGGGGTCTAAGAGAGCGGTCGCATTGAGGTGAATCTCCTTGATGGCACAAGCGGAATCAATGCAACCTCCTGATCGTGCGGAGTCAGGGAGGTCACGCACTATTTTTTTGTCTCCGAAGAGACCTCCAGTTTAGCTTCCGGAGTGGTTGCTGCTGTGCGACCCTTGGATGCCTGAGAGGTAGACTTTGGGCAGTCTTCGGTGATGTGTCCAGCAAGACCGCAGCATACAAAGCTTGTTGTCGAAACAGTTCTTCCACTCCACAGCAGTAAGCTTGCCGTCCTTTCCTAACTTGGTGGTGAGGTCAGGCTTACCTCCAGAGCTACCGGAGGTATTGGCAGCTTTGCCCTTGGACTCCTTGGTGTCTTTTGGAGCGGCAGAGTAGGAAGAAGCAGAAGCGGAGGTAGATAATTTGTCAGGGGCAGACTTGGATGTGGAGGGGTTGGCAGATGGCTTCATTTGGCAGCTAACTTCGGACTTGCGCTCCCAATAGTGCGCATCTATAGCCTGGGCAAGATGACGAAGGTTAGAGGGTGGAGGGCTTCCTGATGCGAGAAACCTCATCTTTGATGTGGTCAGGGAGGCCGTTATAAAAGTGGTGCCAGAGGGCACCTTCTCTGTAACCTCAGATCTGCGAAGCAATCCTATTGAACTCCATGACATACTTGTTGATCTGCTGCCCATCTTTCATGGAGAGGTGGTCAAGCTGGTGTTCAGCATCTCTGACAGGGTCATGCAGACTGAAGTTGGTCTGGAGCTCCAGGACAAACTTCTTGAAGTCGTCCTGCCAAAGTGGTCGGAGAGCTGGATCCTCTGTGAGCAGGAGGTCTGGTTTGAACCATTCCAAGGCCATACCTTTCAAGTATGACTGCATGAAGGTAACTTTAGCATGCCCCATACGAAAAGCTTTGGCACAGTCCTGGAAATTGAGTTCGAGCTGCACTAGGAAAACCCAGAGCTTTTGGGGATCGGTCCCATCAAACTGGTCAGGCTCTTGGACTTTAGTGCAGGGGATAGGGTCAGAGGAAGGGCGATGGGAGGAACGAGCGAGGCTTTGGATGGCACTCGCCAATTGGATCAGCACGTCTGAGGGGATGTGCTCAACCTCTGGTTCTTTGTCAGAGTCATCAGGGTAGAGGTCTTCTGCTGGAAAGTCCAGGTCATCATCAGAGGGCAGATCTGGGGGATCGCCTCCGGGGAAGTCTGGATCTCCAGCATCATTGTCATTGTAGAGGGCAGGGCCACCAAAGAGGAGACCTGCCAAGTTTTCAGACCCATCATAGTCTGGGATGACCATGATGTGTGCGCCTGGAGTTGGAGACTCCTGAGATGGGGAAGGTTATAAAGCGGAGGGCGTAGTATGACGAGTGGAGAAGCTCTGGAATTGGTTGATGAGTTCGGGACCTCACCAATTACTTCCAAAAGCATTCAAAGGGTTGTACCTAGGAGAGGTGGAAGGAGCAACAGAAGGAGCAGCACTGATGGCACGAGTCTGGGATCTTGTGGTTCTTGTGGCCATGGCTGAGAGGAGACTATGACAAGTGTTGAGTCTAATATACTGTTAAGACCAGGTCAACTCCAAGGAACTCCAGAGTCCAGAGTTACTTAACGGAAGGACATTGGCTTCACCATATGTGATGTGCCCTTGTTGATAGTCTAGTCCTGGATTTATGTAGTGGAGGAGTGAAGGTTGTCTGGAGGATGCAAGACTTAGCACGAAGGCTAATCTGCGAGTGGACGGAAGATGAAGTCATCAAGACTTTCAGATAGAGTGGAGGAGTATCTTAGATGATATTAGACTAAAGAGTATAAGTCCATAGTGTACAGTTTATATACTATCGGAGAGTACTAAGAAGTCCGAAAGTGGAGCAGTGCTCCGGAGGTAAGACTATACCAAACTGTGGAGACACTGGCATGGATAATACTAAGTAGTGAGAGGAACAGATAGGTTTAGTACAGGTTTACAGGAACAAATGGAGAGAGACTGAAGTAGATACATATGTAGCCCAAGTCCGAAGGCCCGGAGTTGTGACAACGGACCGGAGTTGGACTTGGAGAAATCTATGGATATGACAGTTCCCCACCATTTTGTTGGCCACCATATCCACAACATCCTTCACCTCCACGTAATGCACCTGCTGCATTTCTGGTAAGTATTTCACCTTCAACTATTTTGTATATATTTTAATTATACTTGCATAGAATCATCCTCCTATTCCAATACATCAGTATCCAGGATTATCCCACAATGCCATAGAGCATCATGAGGTTCAACATGCTTGGCATGTTCAGCATCCTCAGCCAAATGGTCCACATTTTCCACCACCACACATGCAACCAGCATATGGTGAAGGTCGTGTAAATTATCATCAAAACCTGATGGACAATTTCCAGAATACACATGAGGAACATGTTCGAAACCATAATGCTAGGCATACTAGACAACAACCCCAAATTCAACCACAGCCTGCTGACCAGGAGCATCATTATGTTGAATTAGAGTGTATTCACCAAGAGCAGCATTTGCAACAGCAAGCAATTGCTCAGGAGAACATTCAGCAACAAGTACAAGAACATGCAGCAATTGAACGTGAGTGAGTTCGCCAGCAAATAGAGAAGAAGGAGGCAATTCAGTTGCAATGAAACTGTGAACAAAATGAGCAACAGCTGCAGAATGAACTATACGAGGAGCACAATCAGCTTTCCCAAGAGCAATACCAGGAAGATCATGTGCAAATTAGAGGACAGCCTGCTCCTGGACCTCCTGGACCTCCTGACTCTGATAATCGCAGTTCTGATTCAGATGCTGATGGTCATAACAATGGACCTTTATTTCCTCCGCCTGGCAACAATCCCCCTCCTATTTGACTGCCTCCTGGTGGAAGAGTGTATGCTGAGCCTATACAAATCCATTACCTTGGCCCTATGGATGTACAATGTCCTGAATGTCATGCTTTGCATTTTGACTGTGAAAAGCTTAGCAAGTCTAACATGCTTGAAAGTGCTTTGGCATATGCTGCTTGGAAGAAAAAGTACAGCTTCCTGTACTTCCTCAGTGGCCACAAGAGCTTCAAAGACTATATGAAAACAACCGAGACTTTGTTCACAATGTACGCCAATACAACAATACATTTGCATTCACCTCTTTAGGAGTTGAGGTGGATCACTATACTGTACAAGGTCCTGGTCCAGCAGCATTTCACATACATGGAGGACTATATCACTTGATGGGCAGTTTATTGCCTAGGGAAAATGAGGTCCCAAGCTTTGCACAGCTTTACATCCATGATCCCCATGAAGCAGTGGCAATTCGTCAGCAACATAATGGAAATCTCAATGCAGATGTTCTACATGAGCTAAATGATATGCTGTTTAACCATCATCCATATGTTCAAGTGTTCAAGCATGCTCATCAGATACTCAATGCAAGACTTGAAGCAAATCAAAGTGATCTTTGGGTACGGTTACATTACAATGAAGCAACCGACACCAGAAGATATAATTTGCCAACTGCCAATGAAATTGCAGCGGTCATTCCTGGAGATGGTGCAGAAGTTTTAAATGAAAATCATGATATCATCTTGCACCTTGAAAGAGGTGGTTTACAACACATTAGCCACCTTCATCATGCATACTCCACATTGCACTATGTTTTGCTATTTTCAAAAGGTGAACATGGCTGGCATCTTAGCATGGAACTGCAATAAAATCAGGGTAGACAAAACCAATCAAAGCATCTTACCCAAATTTTGTACTATGCTTATCGCATTCACATCTGTCCACTTGAATCCATAAATCTTTTCCATGGAGCACAGTTATTTCAACAATACATTTGTGATGCTTGGGCTTCTGTAGAGCAGTCCAATCTCACTTGGATTGTTCACAATCAGAGACAAATTTGGGCAGATCTCTATAGTGGCTTACGAGACCATGTTGCACAAGATCCCAATGTCAATCTCCAAGACACTGGTCAAAGCATTGTTCTACCTTCATCTCATTCTGGAAGTCCATGCTATATACAGCAACTTCTTCAGGATTCTCTTGCAATATGCCATGATTGTCAAAAGCCAGATCTCTTCTTGACAATAACTGCAAATGCAAATTGGCAAGAAATTTCAGAAAATCTCCTGCCAGGTATGTTCATTTCATTTCTCTTTTCCAACTTGAATTTAAACAATCTTTTATTTTTTATAGAACAACAGCCTGTTGATCAACCTGATATAGTGGCACATGTTTTCTATCAAAAACAACAAGCCTTGCTGAAGATTATATGTGATGGCTACTTTGGAGCTGTTGCTGGCTTGGTATATATGTACCATTGAATATCAGAAGTGTGGACTACCTCACATGCATCTTCTTATATTCCTAAAAGATCAGGACAAGATTCATAATGTGCAACAAGTTGATGCACTCATCTCAGCTCAGATTCCGGATGGCAATATGCACCCACAACTCCATGGTGTTGTTACATGCTTCATGCTTCATGGACCTTGCACTCCACAAAGGTGCTTGGAAAATGGCAGATGTAAAAAACACTTTCCAAAATCCTTTTGTGAGCAAACAAGGATGAATGATGATGGCTATCCTGAATATGCAAGACCTGACAATGGACATGCTGTTCAAAAAAATGAAGATAACTTCACCAATCAGCATGTAGTTCCACACAATAGACAGCTATTGGTTCAATTTCAATGCCATATGAATGTAGAAGTCTGTGCTTCCATCAAATCTGTCAAGTACATACATAAACAAGTATATCTTCAAGAGTCCTGATCGTGCTACATTGGAAACTCAAGGACACAATAAGGTCAAATCTTATCTTGACAGCAGATACATATATCTCATCTATTGAAGCAGTTTGGCATCTATTGGAGTTTTCCATGCATTTGGAATATCCATCTGTGTACAGACTTCCTGTTCATTTGGAAAATGAGCAGAATGTTTTGTACATATGGTATTGATGATGCACCACAAGAGGTTTTGGAGAGAGCTACCATACAAGACACTCGGCTATTAGGATGGTTCAAGACAAATGCTGATGCTGTTTGTATTGCTGCTGGTGCACATGATTGTCTTTATCAAGACTTTCCAAAAAAGTTTGTATGGGCACAAGGAAAATGGAAACCATGGCAACATCATAGGGCAATTGGACAGATGTACTCTGTTCCACCCAATGGTAGTGAGCATTTTTATCTTAGACTTTTGCTCATAGCTGTCAAAGGTATGTTGTTTTTCTTAACTACAAGTTCAAATGACTCATTAATTTATTTTCTAGCTGCTACCTCTTATCAGGTTTTGTGGACTGTAAATGGTGTTCTTTGTGATACATTCAAGAATGCCTGCCAGACCAGAGGACTCTTGGATGATGATCAAGAATGGCTTTTGTGTTTACAAGAAGCTGCTGGCATGCATACAGGACAAGGATTGCACAATCTCTTTGTCACCATTTTGCTTTTTTTCAATCCTACACATCCACATTAACTATGGGAGGCAACATGTGCACACCTCTGTGATGATTTGGAACACTGTATGCATTGACTTTTTCCCATGATGCCTCAACCTGAAGAAAATCGGGTCTATGATTATGGTCTTCATCTCATTGATTTGGCACTTCACAAAAATGGCAAAAGCCTAAGAGATTTTCCTGAGATGCCCCTTCCTCAAGAAAGCTGGGCTGCAGCAGAGGGCAACTGATTGGTTGCAGAGCAACTTGCCTATGATCCACAAACACTTCAGGGTATCATAGAGCATGGGATTACAACTCTCAATCATGAACAAAGAATTGTTTATGATGAGGTCCTGAATGCTGTTCAGCAACCAGTGGGCCACGGAGAATGTTCCTTTGTACACAGTGCTGGAGGTTGTGGCAAAACATACCTCTTTAATCTTATTGCAGCTGCAGTCCGTGCTCAAGGAAAAATTGTTCTTTGTGTTGCATCATCTGGAATTGCATCTCTCCTACTTTCAGGTGGACGTACTGCACATTCACGCTTTAAAATTCCCATTCCTGTTCATGAGGCCAGCACTTGCAACATCAAAAAGAATGATCAACTTCATGAGCTATTGAGTCAGACTGCTCTTATTGTTTGGGATGAAGTACCTATGTAGCATCGTCATGCGATAGAAAGTGTTGATTGTACTCTTCAGGACTTGCTTGGATGTGATGTACCTTTTGGTGGAATTGTTGTGCTTTTTGGAGGGGATTTCTGCCAAACACTTCCAGTAATTCCTCATGGATCCAGAGAGCAAATAGTTGGTGCTGCCTTATGCAGATCACGCCTTTGGCATCAAATTCAGCTTCACCATCTTCATCAAAACATGTGGTTGGATCAAAATGTAGAGTGCAGGCAGTTTGCTAGAAATTGGTGCTGGCCATGGTATCAATGCTGAAAATAAGATTGTTCTTCCTGAATATATGTGTTGTGGCAATAATATTCAATCTCTGATTGCTGCATTATATGTTGAAGTTTGACTATGTGGACTCACTTATTTCACCTTTACTATAGAATGAGTCACGCTGATGAGTCACACTACTAGTGATGAGTCATGCTACTAGTGATGAGTCACGCTCATTATTGATGAGTCACATATCATTTCACTCTTCATTATGTCAGCTTTATTATGTCTGACTAATCTCATTAATGATACCATGATTATTCATCTTTCAATGGTATCATACCACACCATTATTGCATCTTATTGCATCATAGTCACGCCATAGCACATCATTATGGCTAATGGCTTACTTATACATTTCTTTGGGATGTTTCATGCTCTTTATAGCATTTACGCACATACAAGGATAAACAATCCTTGACATATAAATACCAGGGACTTATTCCCTGAAATAAAAGTTCTCTTGCACCCCAAAGCGTGATAACTTACAACAAGCACTGCCTTGCAAGTATACTCAACAGTATAGTGAGTAGTGTTCTCTCTCACTGGGTTCTCCCACACTACGCTGTTGTCTCTGCACCGTTCGAGAAGTTGCTCTCTCGAAATCCTTCGGCAATCATATCACGGAATGAGTCGTTCATGAAACGTTGGAAGGTAGCGGGGGAATTGGTAAGTCCAAAAAACATGACAGTGGGTTCAAACAACCCTTTGTGGGTAACAAAGGCGGCTTTCCACTGGTGACTGTCTTTGATTCGTATGTTGTTATACCCCCAGCGGACGTCGAACTTAGTGAAGACTGTGGCATCTCATAGTTTGTCAACAAGATCAGAGATGAGGGGAAGGGGGTAGGCATCACGGATGGTATGTTTGTTGACGTAATGGTAGTCTTGACAGGGGCGGAGTCCTCCATCCTTTTTCTTGACAAAGAAGAAAGGAGATGCCTGTGGTGAATTGGACGGGCGAATCTTTCCAGAGGCAAGGTTTTCATCCAGAAAATCCTCGGTAGCTTTCCGTTCATCCAGGGAGAGGGAATATACCTTTCCGATCTTTGGGGTAAAGGCATCATCGAGATTAATCTTGTGGTCACAGGGCCAGGAAGGAGGGACATGGTCGGTTGCTTCCTTTGAGAATACCGAGGCGAACGAGGAATATTCTGAGGGAAGAGTGGGTTTGGGTTTGGTTTTCTCAGCAATAGCGGCGAGCTCAGTGGCAGTGGTAAGCTTGGCGATAATCGGGGATCCCGCCAGGATAAAGCGAGACCCACATCGGATGATTTGGTGGATGGCGCGGTTTTGTCGGGCACGGACAATGTATTCATTCTCAGTTTACCAATCATTGTATGCAAAGAGGTGTTGGTTGATGATAGCGTTGACGTTAGTGTGACGCGGGGGTTTGATAGAGGGGCGGACAAAGCGGGATTCGTGTCGTTTCGTGTCGACAGAGAAGGAACAGAAAAGTTCCTGGGACTGGTCAAGGGATTCTTTGATGGAGAGGGTCCTGTCGACCCAGTTGATTGTGGGGTTGACCTCTTTCAGCCAAGGGAGTCCAAGGATTACGTTTTCATTTCCTAGACTGAGAACGTGGAAGGTGATTCATCAGGCTATTCCTCCGACATCAAGGAACAATGTGGTGGAGAACCGGATTACTCCCTTGGAGTTAATGGAGTTGTCTGCGTTCCTGGCTTGAATCAGGTTTTTCAAGCGTTGAGTAGGGAGTTTGTGTTTTCTGACAAACCCCCAGTCAATGCAAGAGATACTTGCCCCACTGTCTATGAGGGCTCGGGTGTCAATGGCTTTCATCGTGTGTGAGGAAGTGATGAGTTGAACAGGGATTTGCATAGTAGGTGATGACTTTACAAATATATTTGCACATGACATAAAGGGAAGAGTTTGCGTTGGGGAGCTCTTCCTGTTTAAAAATCCAAGGGTCTGAAGAAGATTTTTCGCACTACCTCTTCTTCCTCTTCATCATCAATTTCCTCTAGCAGAAGCAAAGTTTCTTCTCAACGCAGTGTTTGTGTTCTTCGGGGGTGAGTTTGGAAACTTTGATGGTGTCTATGACCATGGCGTCGGGGTCATGGGCTTTGGTGGTGGAGGAGTTGGAGAAGGAATGGTACGTCTGATGGGAGTTTTTTGAGTTCCTTCTGGCAATGTCATCAGCTCGCTCCCATTGGGTCTGAAAAGCGATAGCCTTCTTGTACCAATCATCGATAGTAGATGGTACAGTGTCCATGGACATGATGCGGCGCATCAAGAGGGGTGGGATTCCTGCGGAGAACTATCCGATCAGGATGTTGGCATCAGAGATATTGGCGAGGGCGACATGGTTCTTGAAAGTAGAGACATACTCTACAAGAGAGGGGGAGTATGAATTGTTTTTCGCATTCTTCAGCATGCGTTTGGTGGATAACCAGGAGATAGCATTCCCGGTAACGTCGTGGTGTTTAAACGCTGTGTTGAACTTCGCGATAAAATCAGCAAAAGTTCCGAGGGTGAACGTTTTAAAGATCCTTGCCCGGCTGTGATGGTTTCCTAAAGGTATAAATCCTACCAACAGACTGTAGCAAGTATAGAAATAGTTAGTGGGTACGATTGGTTTGTCCCAAAAGAGACTCAAAAGGAAAGGG
>JBBPQL010001429.1:0-10149 GCA_038092515.1 Boletus subparvulus | reverse complement strand
GCAGCTCTACCTCTCGTTCGCGTTCCCGCTCGCGGTTGACCTCACGTTCTTGTTCTTCTTCCATCTGTGCACTGGGAAGTGATAGAACACCGAGGTCTTTGCAACGTTGCCGGATGACTGGGTCCAGCACCGAGAGAGTACTCGAGATGTTCTTAGTTTCGCAGGGTGCATAGAGGTCAGCCAATGATTTCATATCGGGTTGGAGCCATGCATCCGACAATTGTTTTCCTGTGATCTCATTGTTGCAGAAACGCGACCAAGAGTCATATCTTGATTTATGGCTCATGCCTTGTTGTGCCCAGTAAGGAGCTCGCTGTTGAATATCGGTCCATGTCTCGTGTATTGCCCAGCATAAGATGTCAACGGTAGTGACTTGGATCGTTGGATCTGTCTTGGCGGCTACCGCACGGATGCTCTGGTCAACTTCGGGCGGCGCAAAAAACATGACCGAGTGTCCATGGCCCAGCTTGCGCATCCGCATGCAACCTGAAAACCATACACTGTGAGATTCAGCAATTAAACCATGGAGCCAAGACGGACCTTGCACCAGAGCATCTTTTGTCACCTTGGGGCCCAGTGTGACAGCCGCTCGTGACCCGACAGGGAGTCTGATGTCAGTACCTCTCGTGTGTGCATGATCCAGATAGACAAGACAAGAGTCTAGCTGTTGAGAAAGCGGTGACGACGACAGTGATTGAGTGATACCGTTTCGTGTGAGTACCGACAGTTCATCATTCGCATTGAAATAGATAGCTCCGGTAGCAACGCGGGCGATGTCGAGCCATGCTTTAGCCACTTGGCGATTGGAAAAATCGAGGATTTGTGCCCCAACATCCAGTAAAACACGAATTTCTGGCTGTTGCGTCGTGATCAGTCGGAGGAATTCAAGCGTAGTCTTCCGTTCGCCATTCTCGTGAGTGACAATGTAAAAGTCATTTTCGGGCTGAAGAAGATATGCGAGGACCTTGGCATTGGTTCCCTGCTGGTGGCGGAGGTCACGCTGAGTAACAGACATGGGCAACAGCCATCGGCCATCGTTCGTTCCCGAAAATCCTGATCCTCGACTCAGCGACTGAATTGGACGACGTCCGATGAACCGTGGGTTTACTCACCGGTTGTAAGCTTCTCCCGTTTCTCCCCTAAGTCCCAACTGGACCCGGACAGTTTCCAAGGAAATTCTTTCGCTTCCTGCGGGAACACCACTCGCGACAGGTAGAAATCAATGGTTGCTTGGTTCCGAGCAAAAAGAGGGAATATGACTTTGTCCCATTGTTCGGATGACCTGAGGTTGATCTCACTGAGTTTCCGGAGCCAATCCGGCACCAACTCGCGATCATACTCTTTGACCCAAAGTGCGTATTCCGTTGACGGGTCATCTTGGTCTAGTAGCATTTCGAACGAAACTCTCAATTTCTCCTCGCTGAGGCCGGCGTAGTAGTACGATAGGCATGTGAGAATGATGGTGATATCCGGATGGCCAAACTGGGTATTGGGTGCTGGTACGTCTTTCGCCCGATACGGAACAGCAAGCATTGTGGGAGTTGGGGAACAGTCGGAGGGCTCTCTGTGTCGCAGCTGGGGGACGAGGCCATAGTCAACGCGCCATCTCCGCTCCGCAAGAGAAAATAACAGGATGTTCGAGGCCAGAAGACCACGGAGAAGTAGTAGTCCACTCCACAGATAACTCTGATCAGAACCCTTAGCGTACTCTTCCACCCTCTTTGCTGTGTCAGGAACTTGGAGGACATCCTCGTCAGATATGAAACTGCGGATTGCATCCCGTAACGGTGAAGAGGTGTGGTGAAAGTCGAAATTGGGAAGCCGTCCGGCCATAACGTCCTCCACAATCAATGATATTAGGCGCCTACCAACGTCGGAGGCTGGCGCGACGTGAATGTGTGGAAACGATCCAGGCGAGCCGTTTTCATACTCTACGAAGTTGGAGTGATTTCTTGAGATGGCACGAGCCCGATCCTTCACAAGCCGGAGAACCTGCTGAGTAATCGTCCATCGGTTAGGGTATCCGTCCATACGTTGCTGAATGCCGATCGTGTAAATCAGTTGGAACCGGGAGTGAAGAATTTCGTCGCTTTCGTCCAGGATATCTCGGGTATGCGAATCAATCCACTTCTGAAGGCTCTCCCACCTGGATGCACTGTCAGAAGCACCGTGAGCATCCCTACTGTGCTCGTCCTGGTAGTCAGCCTGAGCGGTGTCCTTATCGCTTGAGTGGTTTGGGGATTGCCTCAGCAATCGAAAGATGCTGCCCACAAGGCTGTCTCCCTGTATCTGGGGCTCAATAGTCAGCTGAATCAATATATGTATATATATATATATATCCATGCGCACAGATCTGAGGGACAAGGCCATCTTGATGTGCTTGTAAATCGTTTTCTGATACCCTGTTAACGGGTGGATTTTACATATCTGCTCCTCTGCACTCATCAGTTTGAGTGACACAACATGCTCGGGCTGGACGAGTAGAATCCCACGTTCAGCCATGCATTGAGACATGAGCTTGTGCAGATCATCAATTTGAAGGCTGACCATGTTGCGTTGACGCTTGTGTGTACGAGAGGAGGGTGAGTAAGTCATTACGCCGCTGAATTCATACTCGGGGGTACGAGAGAAGGGCAGGTAGTATATTGGCCTATTAGTGAGCCCGCCAAGGCGAGCAACGAGTAGTTCGAACATCTGGACCGTCAGTGCTTTTGGAACAACGACGCGAACAAGCTGTTTGCCGTCCGCGAGAGCGGCAGCAGCGATGGGGATTATCACAGATGATTTCCCTTCGCCCATGTTGACCTGTATTACAGTGTTTTCACCGGATTGTGGGGACATGATTTCCATCGCGATTTCTGCCTGAGCGCGACGAATGAGAAAGTTTCCCTGAATCTGGAAGAGACGAGGAGCGGTGTTAGTAGAGACAAGTATTCGGACAGAAGAAAGGCACCTGGATTAACAGCCAATCAGGGTACTCTTCAGCATGCCACCCGTCACATCCCTCATTCTCCAATTCCTTCGAAAATTCTTCTTTAAGACCGTCTAGGGCAAATCGTAGCAATCTCCGGGAACGCTGAAGCTCCAAAAGGAGTAACGCCAACGATATCAAACATTTCTTCCAACGTGGAGGGACGTCGATCGGTGAGCTGGACGCGAGATAGCGCAAGAGGACATCTGCAGTAATTGGTGGCCATTGACAAAATTGATCAAGTGCCCGTTCATGCGGATTGGTCGTTGGACCCAGAGTCTTCTTCAGAATGACCAGAGAGTCAAGGTAGTTGACTCTACACTGCACATAGTGCTCCCCAAGTGCCTCGATGAGATTCTCGCTAGTCATTCTGTGAGTCGTCTGAGACACCATGCGAACGCATTGTGCACTGGTGTCAAGGTGAGCAAGATATTCTCGTTGAAATGACGAGTCCGCCCGAAAAGAGGAGAATAGTTGATCCAATAGGGGGATATCATCTGATGATGTATTGCGACTGTCGTGAAGCAAGGTGCTACGGGCCGGTAGCTCTGGTGCTGGGCGGTTGCGAAGTATATGATCGAGTGCAATCTGTCTAGGTAAACACTTATTGAAAGGCGGGATCGAGCGTGGAAGGGTGGCTAGTCCAGGTTCAGCGACGCGTGTGGTCGGGTACTTGCTGTCATCGTAATCTGCTAGAGATGTTGGTCCAGTAGCATTTGAAGGAAATAGATAGGCAGCCCGTCGCGCAGCATGCTTCTCTGGCGCACTAGTCATAAGTTCGTGGATATACGCTGTGCGATCCCAGTAATATCTTGTCCGGATTTCCCTGTACGCAGCGTTGATTTGAGGATAGTGGGTTGAAGTCCAGCAGGTGTCGTAGTCATCGAAAGCTTTGAGTTTCATGATTGACCGACATCCAGCCGACTGTAGGAGACAAAGTGCTGCCTGAGCACCTGTCTTGCCTGTCAGTGGATCAGGCCGATGGCAGCTAGTCATGGCATGCAGATAAGCAAGAAATCGTGTGCTCGTCAAGCTGCCATTCCCTCTCAAACAACCCAGTTCGGTATCCACGTCGTAGGTGTGATATAATGGTTCATCGGGTTGACCCGGTTGAGAGAGGAGATACAGCGCGTCAATGTCAATCCGAACATGATGATTGCCGTGTCTTTTGGGAAAGCCGTTCGGAATGAGGACACGTCTGGGGATAAGTACCTCTGGTACAAGGGCCCCCGCAATTTGAGTTTTAGGCCGTAGGACAAGGAGGTTCTCTAATCCAAACAATGCTCCAACAGATTGATCCTCGTCGTACACCATGTCCTTGAAGTCACGAGATTCAAGTTCTTCCCTTTCATTGACAAAGAAGGATAAGCCGTAACGCGGCAAAGTGACAAACAACCGTTGCATTGATGCGGATGGGACAGAGTCGATGGAGGACGTGGTGACCAGGAGATTCGTGGACTGGCTCTGCATGTATCCTTCGTCTGGGTATTTGCGGATCCACATTCCTCCGTTGACGTTGTTGAGACACTTGAAACATGCAGAAACCATGGCCCAGGTTGGGCTTCGGATGTCCACAAGTGTCTCGCAACCTTTATACATACGATATTGTCCCGACGCACAATCAATCCTCCAGTTCTCAGATGATTTTTCCCAAAGCCGCTCGCGATGGCATATCTCCATGATCTTTGTGGACGAATTCAACCAATGTACATGACCATAGACGAGCGCTGGCGGAAGGTCTCCCTGAAGTTTCCTCGAAGGAATTAGCTCGGGTATCTCATGTCTTTGATTTCCTTGCGCTCGAACAACCAAATTGTGATCTTGCAGCGAAAAGTGCACCTGCGGGCATTTGAACCATGATCATGTCGCATAACCTTGGTACTTACCTTGTGGTTGGACATCATAGGGAGGGTCATGAAATCCATTCCTGGGAGATTGGATGGTATGGAAAAGAAGCCTTGCTACAGACGATGGTTAAGAACGCTCGTCAATATGGGAAACTGCAACATGTACACACATCACGGAAGATTTCCCTAAGCTCACGCGGCAATCCACCTAACGGTTGACCATTCACTCGAAGTGCCCCATCGAGCAGGTTAATATGCACTGTTTGCGAGGGTTGGTCTACACTCGCTTCGGTTTTGCAAGTAAGCCAACGAGCATTTGGGTGCTGCGACTGTTTCCATCTCCGTGTACCTGGCTGATAGCTAGCAAAAATCTTGCCAACTGCAAGGTCAACACCATAGTCTGATGCATCGGCGAGGACTACGTCCCGCAAGATCTCCTCGAAAGCGAGAAAGAGATGGCTGTCTCGTCCAAGGAGTAGTTGTGAATATCCATCATCGATGGCTGAGGAGTCGAGGTATGAGTGTTGAGAATACTTGACACTCAGGAATTGGACATACATTCGGGACAGAGTGCGTGTATAAAGAACGCGCAAGAAAGTAGAGCATCGACATCTTCCGCAGAATGGTAGAGCTTGCGGAGGGTGTCAGGGTCAACGTCGAACGTGCTTCGACAAGTGGCAGCCATGTCGAGCAAGAGATTCCTGCGTTCTTTGTTCGTAGGCTCCCGTGCCAGGTCGTATGATAACTCCTGCACCCAGCCGAATGTCTTTCTGCGTACAATCCGAAGAAGTGCGATGGATCGGTCTGAGACCCCTTCGCTCGGGCTCGATGCAAGCACCCGAGCGAGCAGCAGAGAAACAGTGCTCATCAGCACCCCGTCAATCGAGCGAGCCCCGACATCTGCGATCAAGCTGTCGAGCTCATCTAGAAGGGCATTGCAAAAGCACGGCTCTTGAAGCTCTTGGTGCCAGATCCACGTCCCTGTATTCAAATCGAGCGGTCCGACTTGAGAGACCGCCTGGGCGAAGAGGAAATGAACTTGGTGACGACGTAGGTTGAGAGTTCTACTGCGTAGCCCCTGCAGGATGTTGAGCCATTGGAGCGAACCACCGCTCCGCAAGTGTGCAAACGCGATGAATTCGTCAAGGGAGAGATCCGCGGGACAATCCGCTTGAACAGACAGGACGTCGTTGGGCGTGTGAGAAGTATGGTTCACGTATTTTTCTAAGTCTCTGCACGAGGGACAATGGTGTTTAAGCCCGTAATAGGGATTGAACGAAAAGTCGCTACTGAAGTAGAGCCTCCCTACCCGATGTGGCTGCCATAGTATGCGCAAGAGACTCTCTCTGGCCTCGATGGTGGAAGATCTAGTAGAGGGAAGTTGAAGAACATAACGTAAGATTGGGCTATTTCGGGATTGGAATCCCTCTGGATAAAAATAGGCAAAGTGGATCTGAATGAGGAGGGGTGGTCCTTGGCGCTCGACAAAGTAAGGCCCCAATCCAGGGGCACGTGCAAGTAGATGATGTCCTTCTTCTTTATCGCCAGCCTGGTTCCAAAGTCCCAGAATGCGGAGCGCAGCAGAACGCCAGATACGAACGCACGCTGGGCATTGCAGTTCGAATACGACGACTTTCGCATGTAATGGCGAGGCAGGCAGAGGTGACTCCGCTAGTCGTCGCCTGGGGGTGCGTGTTAGTGAGAGACTTCCTTCCAGCTGCGGACTGGCCCGTCCAGAGATATTTTTCACTGCGTCTTCTTCGATGCGAGCTTTAAGCTGCTGAAGATGCGGGGATTGGTCATAATAACGGACGGGGAAACTGTCTTCGGTGAATTCGTTCGAAAGTACCGACGATCTCGAACGTGACTGAGAGTGGCGCGCAGAAAGGTACTGGTATGCGCAGGAAAGACGATGGAGGCTTCTTGTCTTGCGTAGGAGCAGTCTTTCCAGGCCTGCAATCGAAATTTCAGGGGGATAGTCGGCGAGCATGGGAATCTCCTTCACAACTAGCTTATCCAGTGCGACATAAAGCTCGATCCCTGTCAATAGTCTGGTGGACATATCTTCTGTAGTTGTTAACTTCCGAGTTAACTCCCAATCCTCCGTCATGTATTTATCCATCAAGATCTCGAGCTGTGCACATGCCTCGTCCACATCCGTGACGCAGGCTAACCAATCGTCGATGCCCTCCTCAATCGATCGCTCGACGTCGTAGAGAGTGGCATTGAGGTCGGAATGATATACCTCATCAAAAAAAGTACCATTCGAAGACAAGAAGTCCTTAATAGTGCCGCGGCGACGATGGGTGGGATGGAAGGGGGTACCAAGTAGTCGGGGGCCAGGATTTGCGAGAGCATTGCGAATATATTCACGACTGTCCAGGAGCGACAGTCGTGTGTCTCTGGTGAGTTCATCCTGGGAAGGATTCCGAAATGGGGATGGACGAGTGTTCAGCTGCTCCCACCTGGCATCAAGCAGCTCACGAAGACAAGTGCATGTCTTCAGTGCCATTTCGGATAACCAGTCAGGGGTAGAGGAACCAAGCTTGCTTAGACGTCGGAGAATTCGAGATGACATCAAGTGAAGCAGATCACTGGAAATACTTGTATTGCCTTCGTCCCTTGCAAGGTTGCACATGAGGAACAGTATGAATCGTTTGTAGGAAGCGCGTCCAAGAGAGCGATTAAGCGACGTCTGGATTGCGACCTTGATGAGAAGCCAAAGAGGTGAGCGACGCCAAACATCCTTGACGGAACTCATGATCGACCACCCGCGGGCAACATGGTCGTGAATGCGTTTGGTGACGCGAAGAACGTCAGCAGTGGGACCACCAAGCAAGATGCTGGGCGGTGTAGTACGTTTGGTTACGCGGGGAACATCAGCAGTTGGACCAACACTTTGCAAGACGCCATTAAGCAGTGCATTGATGTATTGTGGATCTGCGGGAGGGGGGAGAGGAGAATCCGAGTCGACAGCGTTGGGGCGAGAGAGAAAATTGGAGAGTTCGAATTGGAAATCCCCATCGTCGAACACCTCGTTGGGCGTCTCGACGGCCGACCCAGGATACGAGCATATCAGAGGCTCCAGCATGTACTTTACAGCATCCCCGCTTGGGGATACCTCGAATGCCTCGCACAGCATACAGTTCTCCCGCTTTGTGAGGATAATCCCGGCATTTTGACGTCGGATGAAAAAAGCAAGGATATCTAGAGGTTGTCAGCTCGGCCCGAGATCTGTGGGAACCTCGAACTTACCTTCTGTTTGCATTTCCCGCAGCTGGGCGATAACGTGGTCATTGTTCATGGGCTCCGACTGAACGGAGGCTTGTAAGTTGTCTAACATCGTTGTGATGTGGTGCCACTGAGCCTGCTCAGAGGTTCCGCAGACGTAGGTGTCATAAGCATGGGCAGCAGCGTACACCGCACGAGCGAGTGAATGATCATTTGCTAGGGTATAATCGCTTTCATCGGGAAGCTCGACGGGAAGGAACACATGGGTAACGGCATAGCACAATGATGTAGGAGTATGAACGAATGCCGGTGAACTCGTTTGAGCATGGGGGTTATCAGCGGTTGACGTGGTAGACATGGTGGTATTAGTAGGGCGAGGATTCTTGACGGGTCACTCGTGAGTGACAAATTATTGATAGACCAACTTGAGTCACGGGCTCAGTAACCAGTTCCTCCCTCGGGTCTATCCAGCTTGCTAGGCAGATGATATCCGTCAGAAGGATACGTCTTCCGAGTCACTGGGAGCAAGGGGAATCGCAATGTTACTGAGACTTTGATCCTCGAAAGGTGCTATATTTTGTTTCTATGTAGTTCACGACTGGAACCCCTTCCAGCCCCCGGTGACTTGTACATAGTAGTAGCTCCGCTCGGGAACCACGAAAATGGACTCGGAGTTCAACGACGTCAACGGTCGGATGGACGAGTTTTCGACTTGAATAGGTCTCCGCAGTGACGCTCTAGTATCGGGTCTTTTTCGCGCATTCCACAGCTCTATTGACAGCCGATGCACCTCCTCAGCCTCCACTTCAAGTTCTCCCGTCTCATTCGAATCCTACCTTCGGAACACGAGTGTACCGAGGTGTTGAACCCACAACCCGTATTTGATACCGATTGATATCGTCCGATATGCACGTACGTTTGACTGTAACCCGTGCCGACTCGGAGTTGGGCTTGTGACTACCAGCCACGCTTGGAAATCCCGTCAGACGTAGCGGCAGCGGACGGGAAATGACGGCGTAAGCCACAGTGTCCCATCTAACCACGAGGCTGGCTGAACGTTGTATAGCTAGATTGGTCATCCTCGTCACTGTATCGACGCATCCCGTCCTCCAAGTTCGAGCACTATGTATCTTGTCATGCCAGATGCACGTGGAGACAGGATGTCCGGCGATCGGGAATCGCGGGAATCGCGTCGTTGGGCGGCGCTGATTGTCTCAGCCAAGTTGAACATGCCCATCTCTGGCACCAATGTACACCATGCACCACCCGGGTGCGATGAAGGAACCTCCTTCCTCAGGCTAACATTTTCTTCCCGACTCGTGCGTCGATCTTTCTGATAAATAGACACCTAGGTGAAGCCTCTTTGTTCACACCCACGCTGATCGCACTCGTTTCTCACAGCTGGCTTGTCTCACTTAATTATCGTCTTCCGCTAGCCTGAGCAACGTCAAGTTCGCAGGATTCATTACTGGCACTACTTTGACACGTCGTCATATGTGACACCGAAGGTAAGAACGAAAACTTGGTCGTTTCGAGGACACTATTCATGATGTCCACGCTTAGTTTCTGTCCCCCGAATCCATGTTCATAAGGGTGTCATTTTTGTTTTTAGAAATCGTATCACAACACTCTCACACAATGCATTATCAAAGGAGCCTCCGTCAGCATAGGTTGGGTATCACCAGGCCTCGTAAACGTAAGCGCGACAATTTGTCCTGGTCAACGTCATGGGATGTACCTGAATCCAGGCGCCTAGGAATCGAGGATCAGCATCGACGCTGTGTCCCCAGCATGTCGACCGCGCTCACCTTGTCGGCCAACTCGCTCGTGTCTACAGGCGCGTCCGGATCGGGACGTCCATGCAGCGCATTTCGTCTCGCGTTGTCTCGCTTGTACGACATGTAGAGGACGACGGCAAGGATGCCACCGAGCGCATCGAGGGCGCACGTCGTCGCAAACCCAGTGCTAACGAACCCCAACACATAAACGACACGCGAACGAAGGAGAACGAGGGAGAACGACGTACATGTACCGAGGACCGTCGGTGGTCGGGTAAAGGTGGGTACCCAAGATCGATCCGCCCTGGCCAATAGCCATGAA
>JBBPQL010001428.1:0-10151 GCA_038092515.1 Boletus subparvulus | reverse complement strand
CCGTATCGTACTTGTCCCGTCCCATCTAGTGGGTGAGTGATCGTCGAATCCATGCCTTCACAACCGTCTCACCACCGTCTCGTGCCTGTCCCGTCCCATCTAGGAAGTGAGTGATCGTCGAATCCATGCCTTCACAGCCGTCTCACCACCGTATCGTGCTTGTCCCATCGCATCTAGACTGTGAGTGATCGTGCAATCCATGCCTTCACAGCTGTCTCACCACTGTATGGTGCTTGTCCCGTCCCATCCAGAGAGTGAGTGATCGTCGACTCCATGCCTTCATAGCCCTCTCACCATCATTTCGTGCTTGTTCTATCCCATCTAGCCTGTGAGTGATCGTCGAACCCATCCTTCACAGCCGTCTCACCACCGTATTGTGCTTGTCCCGTCCCATCTAGAAAGTGAGTCATCGTCGAATCCATGCCTTCACAGCCGTCTCACCATCATTTTGCGCTTGTTCCATCTCATCTAGGGAGTGAGTGATCGCCGACTCCATCCCTTCACAGCCGTCTCACCACTGTATCGTGCTTGTCCCGTCCGATGTAGAGAGTGAGTGATCTTCGAATCCATGCCATCACAGCCGTCTTACCACCATATCGTGCTTGTCCCATCCCATCTAGACCGTGAGTGATCGTCGAATCCATGCCTTCACAGCCGTCTCACTACCGTATCGTGCTTGTCCCACCCCATCTAGACCGTGAGTGATCGTCGAATCCATGTTTTCACAGCCGTCTCACCACCGTATCGTGCTTGTCCCTTCCCAGCTAGAAAGTGAGTGATCGTCGAATCCATGCCTTCACAGCTGTCTCACCATCATTTTGTACTTGTTCCATCCCATCCAGGGAGTGAGTGATCGCCGACTCCATTCCTTCACAGCCGTCTCACCACCGTATCGTGCTTGTCCCGTCCCATCCAGAGAGTGAGTGATTGTCGAATCCATGCCATCACAGCCGTCTCACCACCATATCGTGCTTGTCCCATTCCATGTAGACCGTGAGTGATCGTCCAATCCATGCCTTCACAGCCGTCTCACCACCGTATTGTGCTTCTTTCATCCCATCTAGGTCGTGAGTGATCGTCGAATCCATGGATTCACAGCCGTCTCACCATCATTTCGTGCTTGCTCCATTCATGTAGCAAGTGAGTGATCCCCAGTGATAACTGGGTGTGGCCCTGTAGGGCCGCAAAGGATGGGTTGTAGGACCCGGCATCTCCGTGTGATGAGATTTTAGAAATAGGTCCATGTGATACATCGTAGTGGGAATATTGATAGCACAATCGCGCACTTTGCAGCCTACCAGCCCGACCCTGCTTCCATCGCATCACTCCCTTCCTTGTTACGCATCGATTTCCGGCGTCGATATCACACCAGCACCATGACGACGCAATGGATCCATCTGGCTCATCGAGTGCATCGAGTACAAGTCATAAAAAAGTGTCTGTACTTGTCGAAAACATTGCAATGCCCAACCGCGTCTCCTCTCGGATACAACCCTTTATTGACACTTGGCAGAGGCTGAGGAAGACGAGCATGACAAGATGATGCTTTTAAAGCCATTGCCTCTCGATGCTGCTCGTCGTGGCATGGCTTCCCGTGATGTAGAAGCCGAGAAAAACCCTTCTGAGCAAGCTGGTCCCAGCACTGGAATGTCCCTGTACACGCGCCGAGTCACTCGAAACCCAACGTGCTTTGTCGAAGAGCCCATGAGATGCCTGGTACTCTGCACCGTGCTGGAAAGAGAAAATGTGCTTGAATGAAACAAGTAGTGTTGTTCTGGCCTGGCTTTGGCCTGAAGAAATTCCAGGCCAGGCCAAAAGCCATAAGCCTTGGCCTCCAAGTTTGTTTTGTTGGCTACAAGCATGAAATAGTTCATATACTCATTCAGTATCTCTCTACTACCCTTTTGGTAGCTATAGCTATTCATCTATATCACCATCTATGTCTGAGTAATTCTCTCCTTCTTCTAAGACAATATCCCAACTCCTCCCCTCATCTCCCTCATCAGACCTTGGTCCCTCATCCAGTTCCCTCCCCTCCTCCTCCTCCTCTCCCTGCTCCTCATCCTTAGGCACTAGCTCTCTAAACAAGAGATCTTGTCTAATAGCACATTTAAAAAATTGAAGGACTTCAACAATATCACCATTCAAATGATTCCTGTGCTTGTTAATGGTAATACCACCAGCAGAAAAAGCCCTTTCACTTGAGGCTGAGGATGCCATGATTGACAGATAATCCTATGCAATACTAGCCCAAATAGGCCATTGGGCAGCATGAAGCTACATATAATCAATTGAGCTAAATGACTGAACAATAAAATACCCAGCACAACATCTCAATGCAGCACAACATCTCGACACAGCACAACATCTCAATGCAGTGTGACATCTTGACATGGTGTGATACATATCTCAATGCAGCACAACATCTTGACATGGCGCGACATCTTGACATGGCGCGACATCTTGACATGGCGCGACATCTTGACATGGCACAACATCTGCATGCAGCACAATATCTGCATGCAGCACAACATCTCATCATCTGTGTGTGCTCAGGTAATAGCTAGCCTATCTGTTTGTGGTGTTGCTGAGTCCATATGTCAAGTGATGTGTGTGCCAGCAGCAGGGGACAGCATGATGTCACCGACTTCAAGGGAGCCTGCCAGTAGAACAAAAAAATGTCAGTACCATAGTAGCAAGTGAATTTGTGCATACTGTCACACTGCATGTCCATTGAGTGTGTTGGCTTTGTGATTTTCAAGCGGACTGTGGATAGATGATGAAAAAGGTTATTGTAATAGAAAAAATAGCAATGAAAGCACTTACTGTCATCCTCAGTCACCAGCGAGGCAGTGATGGCAGTGTCAGGTTTGTCGTTCGACCACTTCAAGTGTTTAAATGCTGTGGAAGGATGAGAAAATATTAATAAAAAAATCAAAAAGGTTACCACTGGATCTGCCAGGCTAAATGTCATTGTTGCTGTTACGATTCTTTCTTTTTCTTTTACTTAATGCTTGTCCCGGACTCACTTCCCCTTGTCTCAGCTTCTTACCGTTCCTTTGGAACACCTTCCACCTAAACACAGCTTCCCTTTTACGTGCTGTGCATGGTCCCCTTGTCCCGTTCCCACTTACCTTCTACGGACATCTTCCTTTCCACATGCATTGCCTCAATGCAGTCTTATCCCCACCTATCGCACAGCCAAGCTTGCCTTTTACATCCGTCCTAGCTTAAGTGCTACGAACACTGCTTGGTCCGTGCACCACGTACTCACTTATTTAAATGACAACACATCATGTACTCCCTTTAACTTTATCTACTTGATTATCCCTTGTTACCTGGACCTCTCAGAGTCTCTGCGCTACTCTTGAGTGCGCACTCCTTTGTCTAAACCTTGTCCTTGAAACTCCCTAAGCAACCGCTTGTTGCCAGGAGTTGCTGCGGAAGCCCCCAGCATCCTTGACTCTTGAAGATGCCCTTCAAGAAACCTTCGACCCTTGCCGTTTCAAGTCTACGCTTGTCTCTACCCGAGTCAAGCGTAACAAAAGATTAAAGTTCTCCTCGTAGGAGCTATCACTGTTATAGTCTCCCAACATTGCTCAACAACCCACTTGAAACCCTCGCTGGTTCCTCCCACGACCGCGAGAACCCTCGCCCACTGAAACCCCCTCAGAGACTTCCCATTTGGACACCGAGGAAGAAGTAACTGTTGACCCTGACTCCACTCTTCTAACTACCCAGGAAGAAGACGAAACCCGTGCGCTTTCTCATCACCTCTCTGCTGCCCTTTCCATTCCCCGAAATTCAACTCCACCATCCCCCACCCTCGTCGTCTCTAACCCCCTCTTCCCTTTTCCACCACCACCACCACCACCACCGCTCCTCTCCCGCTTTCCCCCTCCTCCACCAATGTCTACAAAACCCACTGAACTTCGCATCGGCACCCCCAAAGCGTTTGATGGTTCCTATGAAAAGTCCATGCACTGGCTACACACTGTGCAGTTCTACCTCCTCGTCAACAAAGCCATCTATGATACCGACGAAAAACAGATTGCCTTTGCCCTCTCGTACATGACAAAGGGATCTGCCCTCACCTGGGCCTCCACCTTTCGCCAAAGTGCCATCTCTGGCACCGCATTTACCCTTGGAACTTTCGTGGATTTTATCGCAAAGTTCAATACAGCATTTAAACACCACGATGTTACGGGAAACGCCATCTCCTGGTTATCCACCAAATGCATGCAGAAGAATGTGAAGACCAATTTGTATTCCCCCTCCCTGGTAGAATATGTTTCTACATTCTAGAACCACGTCGCCCTTGCCAACATCTCAGACGCCAATGTCCTGATCAGATATTTCTCCGCAGGAATCTCGCCCCCCTTGATGCGCCGCATCATGTCCATGGATACCGTACCTTCCACCATCGACGATTGGTACAAGAAAGCTATCGCCTTCCAAACCCAATGGGAGCGAGCCGACGACATCGCCAGGAGGAACTCGAAAACCTCCCACCAAACGTACCACTCTTTCTCCAATTCCTCAACCACTAAAACCCACGATCCCAATGCCATGGTCGTCGATACCATCAAAGTCTCCAAGCTTACCCTGGAAGAACGCAAACGCTGCGTCGAGGAGAAACTTTGCTTCCACTGCTGGAAACCAGGCCATCTCAGTACCGCCTGCACGTCCTTCGCCCAAAAAGGAAACCAAAAGGTACAAAAGGTTAGCAGCGAGGAATTGCTGAAGTTGGAGGAAATTGATGACGACGAAGAAGAGGAAGTGGTGTGAAAGATTTCTTTCAAACCTTTGGATTTTTAGACTGGAAGAGTTCCCCAACACAAACCCTTCCTTCCGTGTCTTGTGCGAATGTATTTGTAAAATCATCACCTACTATGCAAATCCCAGTCCAACTCATCACCCCTTCGCACACGATGAAAGCCGTTGACACCTGAGCCCTTATAGACAGTGGGGCAAGCATCTCCTGCATCGACTGGGGGTTTGTCAGAAAACACAAACACCCTACCCAATGTCTGAAAACCCCCATTCAAGCCAGGAACGCAGACAACTCTATCAACTCCAAGGGAGTAATCTGGTTCTCCACTACTTTATTCCTTGACGTCGGAGGAATAGCCTGACGAATCACCTTCCACGTTCTCAGTCTAGGAAATGAAAATGTAATCCTAGGACTCCCTTGGCTGAAAGAAGTCAATCCTATGATCAACTGGGTTGAAAGGACCCTCTCCATCAAAGAATCACTCGACCAGTCCCAGGAACTATTCTGTTCCTTCTCTGTCAACACTAAACGACATGAGTCTCATTTCATCTGTCCCTCTGTGAAACCCCCACGTCACACCAACGTCAATGCCATCGTTGACCAACACCTCTTCACATACAACGATGGGAAACGGAGAACGAATACATTGTCCGTGCCTGACAAAACTGCGCCATCCATTGAATCATCTGATGTGGATCTCGCTTTATCCCAGCAGGATCCCCGATCATCGCCAAACTCACCACCACCACCAAACTCACCGCTGCAGCTGAGAAATCCAAATCCAAACCCACTCTTCCTGCAGAATATTCCTCGTTCACCTCAGTGTTCTCGAAAGAAGCCACCGACCAAGTCCCACCTTCCCGACCCTATGACCACGAGATCAACCTCGACGAAGCCTTTATCCCAAAGATTGGAAAGGTGTACCCCCTCTCTCCCGACGAACGAAAAGCCACCGAAGACTTCCTAGACGAAAACCTCACTTCCGGAAAGATTCATCTGTCCAACTCACCACAAGCATCTCCCTTTTTCTTCGTTAAAAAGAAGGATGGAGGACTTCGTCCCTGCCAGGACTACCACTATGTCAACGAGCATACCATCCATGACGCTTATCCCCTTCCCCTCATCTCCGATCTAGTTGACAAACTACAAGATGCCAAAGTCTTCACCAAGTTCGATGTTCGCTGGGGATACAACAACGTGCGAATCAAAGATGGCCATCAATGGAAGGCAGCCTTTGTCACCCACAAGGGGTTATTCGAACCCACGGTTATGTTCTTTGGACTCACGAACTCTCCTGCTACCTTTCAGAGGTTCATGAATGACTCCTTCCACGATATGATTGCTGAAGGATGGCTTGTCATCTATATGGACGATCTCCTCATCTACTCCCCCGACACTACCCTCCATGAAGAATGAACCAAACGCATTCTACAACGCATGACCAAGCTGGACCTCCATTTGAAACTTGAGAAATGCAAGTTCACCACTGATGAAGTCAAATACCTTGGAATGATCGTGAAACCAGGGCAACTGGCCATGGACCCCATCAAGCTCGATGGCATTGCCAGCTGGCCTACCCTGACCAAAGTCAAGGATGTGCACTCCTTCCTTGGCTTTGCTAACTTTTATCATCGATTTATCCCTGACTACTCCAACGTCGCCTGCCCTCTCATCGACCTCACCAAGAAGAACTTGACGTGGAACTGGTCCCCCTCTTGCCAATCTGCCTTTGAGGCCCTGAAACGCCTATTCTTATCCAAACCTGTCCTCCATCTCCCCGACCTTTCCGCCCCCTTTGCCGTTGCTACTGACACTTCAAAATACGCGTCCAGTGCCATCCTTCTCCAAACTGATTCCAATGGAGACTGGCATCCCTGCTCCTACCTCTCCCAGTCGTTCTCCCCTGCAGAACGAAACTACGACATCTATGATCGTGAACTTCTCGCCGTCATCCGCGCCCTAAAATCGTGGCGGCATTACCTTCATGGTTCCCCCTTTCCAGTGCAGGTCTTCACGGATCACAAGAATCTTACCTACTTTAGACAACCCCGAGCACTCAACTGCCACCAGGCATGGTGGTTGATTGACCTCGCCGACTTCGATCTCAAAATGATCCATGTCCCCGGTAAACTACTTGCCGGACCCAATGCCCTCTCCCGCCGACCCGATCTTCTTTCCGCTGACGACGATGATAATGCCGGAGTCACCTTACTCCCACCTTCCCTCTTCGTTAACCTCATCAATACTGCTCTGCACCAGCGTATTGAGTCAGCTTCTGCCGGTGACTCTCTTGTCCTGCAGGTGCTTCAGTCCATGCATGAGGACATTCCACTCCCTTTTCGCTCTCACCTCACCAACTGGCAGGTGGAAGCCGGCATTCTGACCTACAAGGGCCGTGTCTATGTCCCCACTGATGACTCCCTTCGCCGTGCCGTCCTTACATGGTGCCATGATCATGAATCCACCAGACACCCCAGCTTCCTTAAAACCCGCCAGCTTGTTGCTGCTGAATTCTGGTGGCCCAGCCTTGCCTCCTTTGTCTGCCGCTACATCGAAGGCTGTGCTAAATGCCAGCAAAACAAAACAAACACTCATCCCACTGTCCCACCGCTTTCCGCGATCAAATCCTCCGCTTCCCACCCCTTCCAGCAGATCTCCTGTGATCTAATCATGGATCTCCCTGTCTCCGCGGGCTTTGATTCTCTCTTGGTTGTGGTCGACCATGGGCTTACTAAGGGGGTAATTCTCTGCCCTACTAAGAAAACCATCACCGCTGAAGGGATTGCCTCCCTTTTCTTCCACAAAGTCTTCCTTTGCTTTGGTCTTTACGACAAAGTCATTTCTGACTGTGGTCCTCAGTTCGCTTCCTCTTTTGCCCGGGAACTGGGAAAACTCCTCAAATACGACCTTTCCCTCTCCACCGCTTATCACCCACAGTCTGATGGAGAGACTGAACAAGTAAATCAGGAAGTCAAAACCTACCTTCGAATATTCTGCGGAAGTAACCCTGGATCATGGGCTGAAAACATTTCCCACGCTGAATTTGCGCATAATCACCGCTCACATTCTGTAACAAACCAATCTCTGTTCTATCTCATGACGAGATATGAACCCTGTGCCCTTCCTTCAGTAATCTTCGACACTGCCATCCCCGCCATAGAAACCAGCCTAAAAGCCCTCTCCGCTGCTTGCAACAAGGCTTTAGCTGCTCATGAATTGGCCCAACAAGTTATGGCTGCCCGAACCCGCTGCTCCTTCATTCCATTCAAACTTGGAGACAAAGTTTGGCTCGAAGCCAGAAACTTGAAACGTCTCATCATCAACCCTAAGTTCGCCCCGAAACAAGAAGGACCCTTCACTATCACGAAAGTCCTATCCCCCATTGTTTACCAACTCCATCTACCGAAGACCTGGAAGATCCACCCGGTCTTCCATGCTTCTCTCTTATCTCCTTATTGCGAAAATGAAATCCATGGCCAGAACTTCCCTGCGCCTCCCCCTGACCTTATCAACAGAGAAGAGGAATACGGAATTGAGAAGGTTATACGCCACCGCGGAACTCCGTCTTCCCGTTCCTTCCTGATCCAATGGAAGGGTTACTCTGCCAAAGAAGATTCTTGGGTCCCTGAGCGGGATCTGAAACATGCCAAGTCCGCCCTCACTTTGTATAAAAAGCTCCACCCATCCGTCTTTCATCCCCCATCTTCCTCTTAACCGAAACAACCATTGAAAACATGTCTTTCAATGTGTCCTCAGTTTCTACTGTGTCCTCTCTCGCCTCAAGTGTACCTTCTCCTCCTTGGTCTCCTTCTCCTTCCTCTACCCGATCAAATGCTGGTTGGGGATCTTCGGATATCCCTAACAACCCTACTTCTCCTCCTCGTTGCATGGAACCCTCTGCGACTCCCTCCGTAGGCCCCTCCTCTATCCTCTCCGTCGACGTCCCCCTTCACACTCACTGCCTTCATAATGGCACTATGGGAGTAGACGAAAAAGACACCTTACATTCCCTCCTTTTCTCTCCCCACATCCATCGTGCTTTGGAATCCCACTTAGACGATAACTCCCCGCTCTAGAGCATCACATGAATCTATCTTCAGAACCAACAACTACGAACTCTCCTTGACCTTGCCTCATCCCCCAGTAGCATTGACCGTCGCTGCAATACCCTTCGTCTTATTCAACAGACCATTCAAGACGATTTATTTTCCCTCTTCTACCAACTCGAGATGCCCGACTTCGCCGCTGATGTAGAAAGATATGTCAATGAGATGACTGTGGCAACCAATCCACAGACTTCCCCCTCTGCTTCTTCATCCCCCCTTATGGCTGCCATTGAACTGGTGATCCAATGCGCAGAACTAGGACATGAGGTCCAGACCACCGGCACCCTACACAGTATCCCTATTGATGCCCCTCTCCCTCACACCCATCCGCATTACCATGAAACCTGTTTCGAATGCCACCACTTGGGACATATCCGTGCTAACTGTCAGTGGTACGTCTGCCCCATATGTAAGGTCAATCGACCTGGACACCCACAGCATCGCTGCCCGCTTAACCATCGTACTTCTCGGCCTTCCTCCTCGTCCTCCTCCTCGTCCTCATCTTGCCCTCGCCCTGTCCCTCCTCCTCATTCTCGTAGAATGGTCCCGGAAAACTCCAGACATTCCCACCGCCGTTCCCGTGCCCCGTCCCCTTCTCTGTCCCCCTCTCCTAGAGAAGATTTCGACTATGATGATGTTGCTGTCTCCAACATGACCGGATCCCCAGTGGGATCTTATGCTTACTTCTGACTAGCCCCCTTCATTCGTTATCCTTCTCTGGTGTTTCAGGACTAGTGAGGGGGTAATGTTACGATTCTTTCTTTTTCTTTTACTTAACGCTCGTCCCAGACTTGCTTCCCCTTGTCTCAGCTTCTTACCGTTCCTTTGGAACACCTTCCACCTAAACACAGCTTCCCTTTTACGTGCTGTGCATGGTCCCCTTGTCCCGTTCCCACTTATCTTCTACAGACATCTTCCTTTCCACATGCATTGCCTCAATGCAGTCTTATCCCCACCTATCACACAGCCAAGCTTGCCTTTTACATCCGTCCTAGCTTAAGTGCTACGAACACTGCTTGGTCCGTGCACCACGTACTCACTTATTTAAATGATGACACATCATGTACTCCCTTTAACTTTAATCTACTTGATTATCCCTTGTTACCTGGACCTCTCAGAGTCTCTGCGCTACTCTTGAGTGCGCGCTCCTTTGTCTAAACCTTGTCCTTGAAACTCCCTAAGCAACCGCTTGTTGCCAGGAGTTGCTGCGGAAGCCCCCAGCATCCTTGACTCTTGAAGACGCCCTTCAAGAAACCTTCGACCCTTGCCGT
>JBBPQL010001427.1:0-10157 GCA_038092515.1 Boletus subparvulus | reverse complement strand
TCAAGTGTAGCCCTAGTTACACCAGACACCTACAAGAGACTCAGGCTTTCGTATTCTATCAGTCCCCCTCAACTATCGTTGAAGATTGACGAACACCCACGTCACTGGTTAGACTAAGTATACTTACTGACATAGCTTATTGGTTGTTGTGTCGTCTAGGAGAACTAGTTTCCCTAGCTTATAGTCTACCATCCGTGGAGGCGAAGATACGTTGTCTGGGGAACCATCACAAGTTCTGAGCTATCTTTGCCTAGAAAGACGACAGTGGTAACGTACTAACAATATAAACCGAATAGTCCAGACACACTTGGCATGGTCCAGTATAAACCGAGGCCGGTCTTAGCAACTAGAAAGGAGTTCGGAGCAAATGGATAACAGTAAGGCAGTTGGGTGAAGGTAAAAGGGGTGGAATAGAAGCACAGAGACATATGAGTCTCTACATCCACAGGGGACTTGGCTTCTGACTGTCCCCAGTCAGAAAAAGATCCGTGCTGAGAAGAGAACAATGTGGAGTCCAAAAGCATGTGACTGGGTATATGGTCCGATGCGTGTCACCTTTTTCTTCCTCACTTCTCACCCTCTTACCACCATGTCGCAATTCCAATCCCGCCTCAACAAATTCCATGCCTCCCTCCTGCGCCTCAATGCTCGGCGCAGCTTCTGTCAAGCCACCAAGCGGCTCGACGGACTCGCAAGGTTGGTACCCGACGATAAGGACAAACTGGCGGAAGACCAGGAGATCTGGGTAGAGGCTTTCGGTAAAGCAATGGTAAGCCCCTCATATTCGACGATAGCAGTAGCTGATACAAAGTGCGGGTAGGATGTGTGGGAGAGGCACCGTTGTGAGGCCGACAAGCTCGGCATCGACACCAACATCAACAACCAATTCGCGCTCGTGGTCGCAGAGGCCGAGTGCACGCAGGCCGAGTGGGTGGGGAGAACGGTGATGAGGCTGGCGTCCCAAGCGTTGGCGATGGAGGTGGAGCAGGTGGAGCAGGCGGTGGTACCCACTGCAGAAATAAGGGGGGCATTGTCTGAGGTGGTGTCAGTCGCCTTGTTCATGCACAAGGTGAGTAGCGACACCATCAGTCTGTCAAACCGGACTAACAAGCGTCCAGAGGGTCCGGGAAGAGGATGAGGAGGGTGTGGCAGCCAAGTCCACCACTATCAAGCACAAGGTTTTGGCACTGGCGGTGCGACTGGTCGGCACCAAAGGTGCATGCGAGACCTGCAAGAAGGCAGGGGTCGCAGCCGAATGCGTGTATGGGACTGGTGTGGCTTGTGCCCAATGCAAGTCGGCCAAGCTGTGCTGCAGCTTGGTGCAAGGGCGGCATGGGCAGAGGAAGCCCACCGAAGCAGCGGGGAGCTTGGCGGCAGCAGTGGTCGTCATTGAGATGACAAAAAGTAAGTCGACCCTCTCGGTCTTCCCCTCCCTGACTCACCAGTTCGACAGGTGGGAGGACGGTTTGGCCATCAGCCAAGGCCAGCCCCAGCAAAAGGGCTCCCTCGCCCATCAAGGTCAACGACGAGAGCGAGGCCAAGGGGGAGATGACCCCAGCCCATTCGAAGGGGAAGGCGCGCACGGTGCTGAAGAAGACCAGTGGCAAGTTGGAGGCGAGGAAGACCCGGGACGCGCTGGCGTGCCGTCTCAACCACCTCCACTCCTGGCTCTTCCAGATCCGGGCGAAGGTGAAGGAGTTGGAGGTCGAGCACGCCATGGTGATGTCGGAGGTGAGCGAGATAGTAGAGGCCCTTGAGGATATGGACCTGTAGATAGTTTCCTCCCCTCCGTCCTCCGCTTAGTCCGAGTCAAAAATGTAAAGTACACCTTAATGAATTGGGTTTCGGTTTATCGGTGGGAAAACGAAAAAGAGAGAAAAATAAGGAATAAGGGATGAAACATTGTTAAAAAAAAGGGGGGTCGAAAGGGCAAGGTTAAAAGAAATCAATGTCTGGTGTGTGGGGTACCGCCCGTCTTGTGTTCCTCGGTCTTCTTTCTGCCTCTACGCCTTCCGGTCTTTGTTTGGTCTAAGTGTTGGTGTTCGGTATGTTCGGTCTATGACATATAAACAGGCGTATGTCCTGTCATGCGTTAGAAAGGGAAGGTGTTCAGTATGAGTTTTCAGAGAGACATAAGGAGTAGGAGATGAGAGGGAGAAATGGGATATTTTGATGTCTAGCTTTTGATATACAGTATAGTAGAAGGGATGCGGACTGTCTATGGTGACGGTTTTTTAGTGAGAGATATAGGAGGTAGATGAGAGTCACCGGTCTAATCCCGGGGTGGAACAGAGATTATAGTATGAGGAAAAATTATGAGTGTCAGTCTTCGGTGACGTATGCCCAGACTAGTCTGACTCATATGTAAGAGTCTTGGTCTTCTTTGTTGGGCTCTTCCACGTCTTCTCCTGCCAGTTTATCCAGGTTTTCATCATCCATATCTGTGAGCTCAGTGATGCAAATAACAGATGAAAGGTGAGAATAGTAGGGGATAAGCTGAAAGGCGGCGTAGCACAATCTGGATACCGCTCCATCCAACTCCGCCAGTAGGTATGACCTGCTGGTAGTCCAGCGAAGGACCACCATAGGACCTAAGTACTGAGGCTTCGTCTTTTGGTTAAGCTCCTTCTCAATTCGGGTATTTCAGACTAAGACCAGGCTGCCTGCCCGAAAGTCAAAGTCCTTGATCCGGTTCTTGAAAGCGGCCTCAAAGTGCTTGACAGACTCGAACCGAGCCTTTAGGACACACTCACGGATTGACTCCAGGTCCTCCTGACACTTTTGGAGCTGGCGGGCTCTCCAAGCGATCAGTCCGGATGAGGAGAGGGGTTCAGTATCTGGAGGAGGAATGAGAAATGTTGCTTCGGTGAGATCAAAAGGAAATAATGGCTCGATGCCATGAACCATAAAGTATGGAGACAAACTGGTAGACCAAAGCACGGTCATGCGCTCGGCCCAAAAGACCGAGTGAGCAGCGGTATGCCAGCGGAACTCCCCCCTGGGGTGCTTTTGGTGATGGCCTCCCGGACATCAAGGTGACGCTGCTCAACCACACCATTAACCTGGGAGTTATAGGGGGAGATGCGTATATGCCGAATATTGTATTGGTCAGCAAGGACATCAGAGCCTGAACAAAGGCTGGGCCATTGTCAGTGACAATCTCGGCCAAAGCGCCCCAACGACAGAGAATATCTTTAAAAATAAAGGAAGCGAGGGCGGAGGCGTTCTCGGAACGCAACATCCGCCACTTGGGGTAAGCAGTCAATGCACAGCGAGCTTGAACAATATACCGATAACCAGCAGACCGAGGCATCACCATCGTGTCTAGGTGGACCTTGCGAAACAAGCCACCAATAACTGGCACAGTAGGAGGAATATGCAATCGATGAGTCTGGCGAATTTGGAACTCGTGGCAGGTTCGGACAAACCACTTGACATCTTTGACCAGCATCAGCCACCAGAAGCGGAGTAGAAGCCAGGTCCGGACTGTAAAGCCACCTTTGTGCCCGAGGTCATTGTGAGCCTCCTTGATTAGTCCAAAATGCCAGTGTTCGGGTACTACCAACTGGTAGCAACCATGCAGTTCTTGGCGCCATAGGCTGCCATGGAGGAGAAAGAATTTCGTCGCTGAGTTGACGAACGAGTGAAACTCTGTGTCAGAAAGGTCAGCCAGTCGAGCACAAGTCTCGAGAAAGCCTTGGATCAAGTGAATCCGGGCGTCTCTAGTGATAGCCTTCGTAGACCGAGGTATAGTGGGAGAGTCCGGCTCGGCGATGGCCTTGGAAGCAGAGGAGTGAAGGACAAAAGAATATGACTGAACAAAGATCGGCGGAGGAATGGGTAGAAGGAGGAAGCAACCCAATGCTGAGGGGACAGAGGGCAGTAGGCAAGGGGAACAAAACCCCAAATGAGCGGAGTATGGTGTGGTAGAAGAAGGCAATAACCAATCATTGAGTAAGGTAACGCAAAAAGAGTAAGAATTGTCCAACCAATCCTTGAAATCATCCGTATCTGGAGGATCATCATCCCAGGGTGGCTGACGCAATAGTCTGTCAGGACCAGTGTGTTGGTCTGCGGAAATGTGACGAAATTCGAAATGAAATAATAGTATACCGGCGATCCACCAATTGATGGTCGCGTTCGGCTGCAGATCAGGATTGTTAATCATGCCTTTGGCATATTTGGCGTCCATTTCTACAATAATGTTAGTGACTCCAAAGATGAATACCCAGACTGCTCAGAGAGAGCAGAACAGTCCGTACAGCTTGAGCTTAGCCTGGGAATACCGGCTTTCTATGCTCGTGAGGCTGATAGAGCCAAAGCGGTTCAGATAGCACTTGCCATCCTCCCCTTCCTGTGACAGAATGAAGCCGACTGCAATGACCAAGGTGTCTACAGTGAGTACAACCTCTTGGCCGGACTCGTAGTCCAAGTGCTGGAGCGCCAGGGACTGAATGATTTCATCCTTCAGCCGAATCATTGCAGTGCGCTGGGCCTCACCCCACTTGAAGGGGATACCCTTTCACATCAGTCCGTCTAGTGGTCTAGCGATAGCAGCGAAATTTCGAATAAAAATCCAAAGCATGCCGCAGGTCCCTAAGAACCCATGAACTTGCGTAAGATTCTCGCATTCTGGCCAATCCCTGATCTTCTGGATTTTAGCTTCATGTGGAACCCGACCTTCAGAGGTGCACTTGTGACCAACAATAGTGGCATCCAGAGCGGCAAGGACGAATTTCTTAGCCGAAATGGTTGCATTAACATTTTGGAGGCATTGGAGGATTCTGTGGACAATGGTGAGATGTTTCCAGATAAATAACATGATGCCTGGGTTCTCTGGTATCATCTCGTACGAGCCGTCTGGTCTTTGGTACTGGGATGTCTTGGACTTCACCAGCAGGTCATTGATGAACGGCATGGTATGGTGTGGTATCTCGTCCTGGAGAATGAATGCCATATCGGCCTGGTAGATCTGGACAGCGTTAGTATGTCCCATTGGTAGAGTGGTAAGACGATGCAGTCTGAGCGGACTATTAAACATAGTCATATCCCGGGAGTCCACATGTAATGGATGTTGGTCATATCCAGCGAATAAGTCCATCATGCTGTAGACTGCGTACCCGCTGAATGACTTGGCTAGGTGCTCTATGAAGGGAGGGACCGAAGAATCCCGGATGGTGACAGCATTGAGGGGCTGAAGGTTGTGCACAAGCCGAAGCGTCTTACCGTCCTGTTTGAGCACGCAGAACCAGCATGACCGGTATGCTGCGGCGGACGGTTCGTACACACCAGAGGCAATATGGTCTTTGATAATCTGTATGGCTTGATCCCAGGACGAAGGCAGGATAGGAATGTTTTGGAGTATCCATGGTGTATGGGGAATGGTAAGTATCTTGACCGGTGGAAAATACCGATCGTCTAATTGGCTGTGTTCAGTAGTGGTCCATGCAAAAGCGGTCTCATGATTGAGAACCATCCACCAGATTAGCTTGACCTCTTTGGGCCACAGCCATTGGGCTGGGTCAAGGTCAAGCGCATCGGCATGTTTCTGTGTGAATCTTTGTCTGGGAACGAAGTCTGGGGGGTTAGTTGGTAAGGTTATAAGACCAGCCAGAGGGTCGTCAGGTAACCAGCAGAGTACATGGTACTCCTCCTCAAGAGGAGCCAGTACCGGCCGGACCTTTTTGGCTACAGGCTTGTAAGCGAGTGAGTGAGAAGTAAAATCAAAGGAATAGGTATCGAGAAGGGCAGAAACATGAGATGGAGAGAGAACCGATTGAGTAGAAGAGAGAAACGGATATGCCAAGGACAGTGCATAGTGAGATAGGTTCAGGGCCAAGAGCAGCCCTCGGTCTAACAATGCTGAAATGGAAAAGGAAGCGGACGAGGTGGGAGAATAGTTCAAATGGAGCTCTCCCCAACCTTTCGGTGGATCATTGATGTCTAAAAACCCATTTCAACGACAGACTGGTGACTAGAACAGAATAGTCCACACCGGCAATGCGGACATCCTTTGGTCCAAGCTCGAGTGGGTAACTTGTATGCCTTTCCCGAGCTGGGGTCATGAAGTGTGATTGTCTGAGAGCCGTCCGGAAAGTCTTCAGTAGAAGCGCTGAGTAAACAATGGAAGGGTCGTCTGAGCAATAAGTCAAAATTAGCTCTCAGGACTACCTGGACCTGTAAGCAAATCTCGCCAGCACCGAAGTCCAGGCGGAGATTTTCAACAACGCCGAGGGTAGACTCGGTACTGGTGTTGGTGTTAGACATTGTCATTACATGTCAGACCAAACCGGTAGACCGAGGTCTTCCCACACCCACTTGGGCATGGTGACTATCTCGGAGCCCGAGTCAAGGACTCCAAGGATAGACTGACCGGTTCCGACAATCTTTGCTTCAAGAGACCAAAGCGGCACTGAGTGGTGCACCACAATTAGACCATTGTCACTTCGGTGCACGTGATCACCGAAGGCTCGGTCTACCTCGCCGGGGTCACGTCCAGCGAGCTCATTGACCTGTACGGTGTTAGTGGAGACAGGGATACACTTTGCCATAGATAAGTCCTTGAGCTGCTTGCGGACTTCAGGAGCCACTGCGATGAGCTCTCGAACCGGAACTGGTACGGTGGTTGCGGGAACTCGATCTAAGAGGCACTTTGGAGCAGTCTCATCTTCAAGAGGGAATGAATATCTAAATTGTCCTTGGGGGTTGAAGGAGGAGGTGTTAGTGGAATCATTTCGAAACAGAATAGAGGTAGATGGTGGCATCAAAGAGGGGGGTCTGTTTGCTACTGGAGCAGGGACTTTTGGAGGAGTCGCTGACTTAGACCGCATGGCCTTGATTGCCGGCGAGATGACTTCCTCGGCCACCAACACAGCCTGAGGGCCTGGACGACCGGTCTTTCGAACCGGCAGCTCAATGCCATCAAATCAGACTCGCTTCCCTTTGTCCTTCCTATCGGCCTGGAAAGCAGCCCAAGCATTGGTGATGTATGCCTGAAAATCAGGATCAGCAAGAGCAGGGTCTGACTCTTTGTCCAAATCCTGATCAACAGGAGCCATGAAGACCGAAGGTTCGATGTCTAAAATGGTGTCGGTAGTTGGTGACCGAGAATATGCCAGAAGTGACAACAGAGGAAGGGGGTGCTGGCACCAAGGCAGGTAGCCGGTCTAAGCATTCGCGGAGGCAATGAGTACCTTGAACGCACAGAATGCACCGGCCGTCCGGAAGGTACAGACAACTGTCGGTACCTCAGCTGGCCTTCCCAGCCTGGATATAGCCTTCTACAAGGGGGCAGCTGCCCATAAAATGGGAGGGATCAGCGCAGAATGTGCAGTCCCAGCGGGCGGTACATTGGAGGTTAATCTGCTCCTGCTTGACGACCGAAGCAGCGGTAGGTGTAGCGGTTTGTGGAGCAACCGGGGTGGGAACCAGTGCTGCCCATGCCGGGTAGTATGGCTGGGCGGTAGGCATGCCAGCAGCTGGTGCAGCTATAAGAGGACAAAGGGCAGAACCGGTAAGGAGGAATTGAGTAGCCTCAACGATGTCGGTGATAGGATAAGGGTCAGAAGGATGATGAGTGGATTTAGTGATGAGCAGGCGTTGGCGGACTTGAGTCTCAAGGTCGGCTGGCAGACCAGATAGGAACAATGCGTCTCAGTCTAAGTCTGAGAGTTTTTGGCCATTGATGAGGATCTGGGCGATCTTCAGAAACTTGCGCTGATATTCACCGAGGTCTTCTAAGGTGCGCATCAGTTTGGCCTGAAACTCCTGGACCAAATATTGGATATCGGCCCAGCAGTATCGGTTGGCACCTTCGCAACCAGGGTACAACTTCTTGACTGCCCGAGCGAAGTTCACCCAGTCCAGTGGGTTAGCAGCAACCTCATCTAGGAGCTCCCAACCTTCCGCTTCTTCGAGGTTAGCATACCTGATAGTGGCATGGATCTTCTCTAAGTCTGTGATACCGGCCACTGTGCCGAGTATGTCGACATCCTTGAGGAAGCGCAGCAATAAGGCCGGGGTCTTTCCATCAAACTTTGGAGCATTCTGGGTACCGCTGTAGAGCACTATACAGCTCTAGGTTGGTAACCCAAGTTTCCGAGGCTTTCTAGATAGGTTTCCCATGCTAGACCGAACCTGACCGGTCCATTCTGCATGTAGTCCGAGTCCGGACTTCGTTTTCCTGCGATAGACCGGTCGGTCTCACGTCGGTATCCCTTTTTGGTAATATGTCCTTTGATCGTTCTATATCTGTTGACTGTCAGGTATCTTTTTGTTAGAGTTCTAAACTTTATCTACCATAACTACACAGTCCTGGACAATTCCCGGACTATAAAGAGTTTGTACTTCGCATTTTGAATGCATCTTTTCGCACCTGTTCAATATTGCGCTTTCAGGAACGCTCTGTCTACCATTTTCCACACGTCCAAGTCCACTACAGGGCTTGTTGACCACCTTCTCACCTTCTCCACTGCTCAACTGCACGCCTGACAGACCGGTCTTCGACCGGTCTACTTTCCCGCGGTCCGGACTACCTTCGGACGGCCAGTTTTACCTTCTCCTCATCATCCCCTTCACCCGAGTCTTCACTAACCACATAGGATCCTCTGTGGGGACGAGCCTATCGCGTCCTTAGACCCCCACACACATAGACCTCACTACTCACCTAGTAAGGTTTGTTGTTTTACACCGCGGAGCAGCATCTGAGGGGCTGGGTTAGCCATAAGTCGATTTTGGACAGGAAGATTCTGAGTGTTAGTAGGTTGTGCAGGAGGAGGAATAACAGGAGGAATAATAATATTAGACAGTGTGGACGTTGGTCTAAGATGAAGGGCAGCAGCTGACGGCGGTTGAGCTAGGGCCAAAGGGTTTTCTTGTGAGCCTGAGTTAGTCCGAAATGATAGACCGGAGGGGTCAAGAAGGTAGGAGAGCGATGGGGAAGTAGAATCTGATGATGAGGGTGATGGCAAGGACAAAGACGACAAAGACTCTGGACTTGGAGTGAGAGGAGAGAGAGAAGAAGAAAAATGGGAGGTGAGATGTGACTCCCCTTTCCGTCGTCGTGGAGTCGAGTGGATATATGCTCCGGGCACGAAGTCGCTTAGATTTGTTTCATCAGCTAAATTTTCTTGAGAGGGGGTGTCACTGGTGGTTTCAGTCTCTGGCGTCTCTTTAGATGCCACTGTTGGGATGTCAGCTAATTCGGGGGAAAGACTCCAGAAGGGCAGTGCGCTAAGCCAATTGGATTGATTGACAGCTGACAGGTCAAAGTCGTCATCTGGCAATGGACTGAGGTCCAACCCGGATACCTCAGAAAGATCGGACCGGTTGTGACAGGCGTCAATAGAAGCAACCAGCCGAAAGAGAGGTGAGTCGTCGGGGCCGATCTGTAAGGTTTGGAACTGCTGAAGAAGATTTTCTAATTCTTGGCATTGTGCAGTCAGCCGAAGACTTCTCCTGGAACCCTTGGATGAGTCCCTCGCGGTGGGCTCCAGTTGAAAAGATGATAGAATGGCTGGGAGGACTAAGGGTGTAAGACACACTAGCCCTGGGCCGTCAAAGGGAAGAGGCGAGGTGAGATATTTCGCCCCTAAAGAGACTCAAGATAAGGGAGGAGTCGGAAGGAAGTCCAAAGCCAAAGGATAAAGTGCAGAGGATAGTCCGGGGAGCGACCGGAGCACGAGACCGGAAGTCCGAGGAGCACAAGACGAAGGGAACGAGAGTGGAATACGGTGATGGTGACGGTGAACAGTGTGGTAGGCGGTGAACAGTACGAGGGATGAGTGGTTCGAACAGTTTGTGAATCCAACCAAAAGTGTGTTTTAATTCTCAAGTACAAGGCTTTATAGTCCGGGTATACCCGAGACTGTCAACTCGAGATAGCTGTCAAGTCCAAAGGGAACAAGTAAAAGGGGTCAGGTACAGGTGTAGAGCACTATACAGCTCTAGGTTGGTAACCCAAGTTTCCGAGGCTTTCTAGCTAGGTTTCCCATGCTAGACCGAACCCGACCGGTCCATTCTGCATGTAGTCCGAGTCCGGACTTTGTTTTCCCGCGATAGACCGGTCGGTCTCACGTCGGTATCCCTTTTTGGTAATATGTTCTTTGATCGTTCTATATCTGTTGACTGTCAGGTATCTTTTTGTTAGAGTTCTAAAC
>JBBPQL010001426.1:0-10165 GCA_038092515.1 Boletus subparvulus | reverse complement strand
AGTCGCATCCAAGCCACCGGAGTAAGTATCGCTGGGAAGTTAAGTTATTGTCATCGTTCGGGGTCAGGGATCGGGGGAAGGAGAGAGTGTTGCTCTTCCAATCAATGTGGGGGTTCTTTGACTTCAGCCAGGGCATTCCTAAGATAATCTGTTTGCGTCCTAGGCTGATGACCATAAGGTCTAGGTTGTCTAAGCCTTGTGGTAAAACCATGCGGGTATGGGCTTTCCAGAGAATAGTTCCTCGACGGTTGGGAGTTCCGTCCACGTTGAAAGCGCCTATGGATTGGGGGAGTCGTTTCAGAGGGAAATTAGCGAGGGATAATAGTCCGAGATCGATGAAGTTTCTGGTAGCACCAGAATCAACGAGGGCAGTGGTTTCGACGGTTTGGGTTCTGACAAGTAGCTTGATAGGGAAGCGGAGAGTTCTTTCATTGGGGGAAGCTACTAGTACAAGAGGAGTAGTAGGAGAATGCAACGTCGAGATGGCTTCTCCGGTTAAAAATCCTGGGTAGAAATGACTGAAATCTCTTCCTTAGGTTCTTCGTAGCACATCTGTAGTACTTGAAGGATTTCTGTCTCGTTCTTCCCTTGAGTCTTTAGGGAATTGACGTAGGCCTCGATAGGCGAAGGGATCGTTGCGGGAGAGGGCGTGGTCGTGGTTTTGGTTTCAGTAGAACGTATAGTCTGGGGGCGAGGATAAGCTCCAGTTGGAGCGCTTCGGGTATTGTTGCACTTGTTGGCGCTGTGGCCCTTCTTCCTGCAGCGGAAGCAAAGTCCTTCCTTGATGCATCGTGCTCTTTCTGTGGGAGTTAGCTTGGAAAGAGAGATGGCGTCGATGTCCATGGCATTGGGGTCGTGGGTAGCTCGAGGAGAGTGAATAGTGGATGGGAATTGTCCTCCTTTCAGGGCGAGAATACGCATTTTCTGGGCGTGGAACACCTTGGCTTGTTCAATCCATTTTGTGACAGTGGTGGGGATCGAGGACATAGATAGGATCATAGTGGCGAGTTGTTGGTCAAGGCCAAGGGAGAACTGGTCGATGAGGGTGACATCGTCAGAGATGCCTGCCTTGGAGGCAAGGTTCTGGAAATCGGTGATGTATTTCTGGAATCCGTCGTCCACAATCCCATCAGGGCGTTTGAACGACTTCTGGGCGAGCTTGGTGAGCTCGAACCGGGCAGTGGCCTTGGTGTCATAGGGGAAGAACGTGGATTCGAAGTTTGAGGCAAACTTGTCAAAAGTCTTTTCAGAGTTGGCGATAGAAGTATCCGCCATCCTGTCATACCACATTTCTGAGAAAGAGACTCCGCGTCCCTTACTCATTTTGTGGAGCGTGGTCATGACCTTGTCGGTGTCAGAGGTATAAATCGTGGAGTTGATGGAAAAGTAGGCCCTCATGGCCTTGATCCATCGTACAGCGTGGGAGGGTTCTCCTGAGAAATCTGCGGGGAGGGCCGCCTTAAGTTCTGTGGTTTTAGTAGACATGGGGACAACGGGGATTGCTGGTGGTGCTGGGGGTACGAGGGGTTGCCTAGGTGGTGCTGGAGAAACAGCGCTTTGTCTGGGTGGTCTTGGGGTCTGGGGTGTCGAAGGCGGAGGTGCGATGGTCAAGGGTTCTGGGAAAGAGGGTCATTCTTCCTCGTCGCTGGGATCTCGTAGCCCATAGGCTCGTCGGAGGCCTCTGTAAGAAATGGCTTGGGGTGGTCGGTCCTACTCTTGAATAGGAGGGACAGAAGGAGATTCTTGTTCTTTTGTTACGCGAGACGTACACTTGGTAGGTCGAAGCGGAACCTAGTCGTCTCAAGGGAGGTACTCACGAAGAGACACTTCGTCCTTAAGACAACAAGAGATACAAGGGTTAAGCTGAGTGGTGCGAAGGTCTTAAGCCAAATGCTCAAGGACTCAAGAGTACGCTAGATTGCATAGAACAAGAATGGGGACTTATTGTACATGCAGCGTACTACTTACATATACTAAGCGACGCGTAAGCGTAGAACGTTATAGAACGAGAAAGAACTAAGTGAGTAATGAGGAACACGTAACTGATACGAGAGAATCGGTTAGAAGGCGATGTTGTCCGTAGATAAGGATAAGTTCAGTAAGCAGAAATGAGTAAGCGAGATATGATCCCTTCCGGTAGTAAGTGAAGAATAACGGCGTGGGATTAGAGTTCGATGAAAGAAGAGTTAAATGATCCTAAAAGGATCAAACAATGGACCCAGTCATAGGAACACATACCGAAGAGTATATGAGAGCAACGAAAGAAAGAGATAAGAAAGATACCATGTGAAAGGAGACAGATCGTAACACCTCCCCCACACGGTCTTCTTATGTAGCGAGTTCGAATTCCATGTTTCTCGGCATCATTCACTGTTTGACTTGGCTTCATTTTTCACTCAGTCAACCATTGGCCTGGGGAACCTACCCACCTCTTGTTCCTTCCTCTTCCGTGCCTCACCGACGACCATCCAGAAGGCACAGTTGTGTTCTCAAACACCCCCAATAACATGCCCAGCCTGTCAGATTTGATGCGTTAGTAATGTGCTCGAAATCATCACACTTGCAAGTTTTACTCACGTATTGCTTACACTTAGGTATAATATCAGATCCTGCTATACAACGACTATACTTTACTTCTGCTGCAACTGCCCACAATGCACTCATGGTGTTGTCTGTCACAACCGTGACATTTATACTTGGCGGTAAGTTTGTACGTACTCACCCTCTGTACTTCATAATGACCCCATCATCCTAGATGATATCAATAACTGATAAATCGACCTGTGTATTTCGAGTCCGATCGTGGTTGTACACTACTTAAATGTATTAAATTAACTCGTGTATGTGCTGAAAGTTTATGTCTGTAGCCTAAGTAACAAGATAAATCACTCTCAATCTGTATTTCTATTTTTTCGTTAGAAATGCGGGTCCAGGCATGCCTGGAGGGTAGCCGCAAATATGACACCAGACAAGTGATCATTAGGGTCCTTGTTGTCGTGTCAGTTGCTATACTCATATGCATATCCTAGGGCATTGACACCCCATGAAATCGAGGAGAATAGTCTCCCATTTGGACTGCAAGTCGCTCAGTGTAGTGAGAGGTGGGTGCACAGGCTGCATACTTGTGCCGATATCAGCAAGAGAGATGAGGATGTGATTGTATTTGGGCGTGTCTTGACAGCAAGGGCAGCTCAGAATGTCTGTGTAAAATACCTCACAGCAAGGCGAACAAGCGTGATTAATCTGACAAAGTTTAGTAATTGAGGCTGGCTGATGCCACACTCAACTACGACAATGCCTTGTTAGCTTGTTGCAATAGACAGATTGGAGACACTAGCCTGATGAAACATTTCAATCTGAGTCATTTGTACAATCTGTTGCAGGCTTGCTATTGTTCGTCTTATAATCATCTTCAATCATTCATACCATCTGTAGAAGTTTATCCATTGTTCATCTTGTCGTCTGTGGTGAGTGCAGCAAGAAGTTGACAGAGGTGGGGCAGAGACACACCATAGTGGGGTAGACAAGGGAGTTCCAGAGGCTCAGCATACTTCAAGTTGAGTACAACAATGCCTTGTTAGCTTGTGACAACAGGCAGTTCAGAGACACCTCAAGTTGCTAGCTGACTCACTCCAATCCAAGTCTTTCGAACAAAGTCACAGAGTAGCAATCTATCTGTTGCTGCATTCATCACCCGGGAACACCATGGCACCAATGACAGCACAGCATCTCACACTGACTCAGAGCATCCCCAACAAATGCTCAGACAAGCTACTAGTAGACCAAGATGCTTTCCAAGCAACGAGGTATTCCTGGGTCACATGATTGATGGAGAACGACTCAGAGACATGGATATGATAATCAGAGGGTGACAGAGTTAAAGATCAAGGGGCAGATCGGATACCCCCCCCATATGGGTACAGTCAATACTAGTACAGAACGAACACTAGCAATCAAAAATACCAACTAGCCGGAAGGGAAGAGTGTCAAATGAAGCAGAATTGAAAAGGGTGAAAAGTCACGGTAAAGGGCACTTGGAAGCCTGCCTGCCAGCACGTAACATTTGTCTTCAGCCTCATGGGGTGCAAGGACTAAACACTTACCCGTTGTTATAGTATAGTCAGAGTAAATACAATTTTACTCACAGGCACGCCGCTTTCCGAGCTGTACTTTGGAAAGCAGTGCCACAGTCTCGGAATTACCATTCATCTTGAAAGCATCGGGGTCCAGGACTGTCTGTTTATGCTCTTCAACTTCCAAGTCTGATTGGCACAGGACACAGACAGTGTAAGCATTTAACTGGTAAACATTTGGCCCAGAGTTTAAGTTGTCAGCACAAAAAGGACCTGGATGAGTGACTCACCTGTTGATTGTCCCAGTTGAAGGCATGCAGAGAGGCACATACCATGACAAGTGTTCCCTAATGCAACTGCGAGTACCATTCATTAGGGGGAATGAGCTCATCATTGATGTTTCTGAAGTCAAGTTGGTGGAACTTCACGTGGATGTGCTTGAAAAGGTCTCCCCCATAGTCAGGTAGGACAGTGGGGTCATGCAGATCTTTTGTCGTCACTGCTTGTACTAGTAGATGTCAGCAGGCCTCTGTTAGGTACTGATCACAATCACCTTGTTTCTGGACGTCCTGCACAACAGGTGCCAGACCTGCAGCCTCTGCATATAAGTCATCACTGAATCCAAGGTCCATGTCATCTATATCCTCCACCTCGACTGCTTTTGAGCTGGCCACCTTCTCAACAGCAGGGTGTTCAGTCAACACCTTTTTTTTCTTGGTGCTACGGTCCATGGGAGGTGCAGCATTGTGAGCCCCCCCAGCAGCAGCATATATGGGATCAGTTACCACAACAATGTAGTCGGGATCCCCTGTGGTCTCGGCTCCTGCATGTGGTGTCCACTCTTTGAAGTGGACATTCTGTCAATGTGTCAGTGAAGAGGGTCGCACAGACAAGTAGAACGAGTATCCTTTCTGTGAGCTCATTCCAGTCTTGCTGGACTCCCTCACACAGTGTCCCCAGTTGGTTGTCCCACAAGTTAGTGAAGTCCTCAGTGGCATCAGAGGGTTTGCCAAGAACAAAGACACTCTTGACGTGGGTCTTGTCATCAATCAATGATGGCTTGAATAGAGAAAATCAGTCTCAATGATCAAATGGGATCTGATTGTCGAAGGAATCACTTACATTGAACATATGTAGAACCAATGAAATGATTACCCTTGGTGGAGAATTGAGTGCCACATAGGGCAGGCCTGATCTCACCAACAAGGATGGTCTCAAAATTCTTAGTACCATTGAGAGAACGATATTCCCAAATATTGTTGGCAATGATGTGACAAGCAAAGTCAATGCCATACATTGAACAAGCCAACACGTGACAACTTTGCATGGCCAGAAGGCTGTCATAGACACTGTTGTAGAGATCGCTGGCACTATCGGTGGGATCTGAGGATGCTGACTGAGCGAGTATAGTAGTCATTGTGGAGGGTCTGCAGAAGTGGGTTGATGCAGGATGCAGGATGGTACAAGGGACCCGGGGCCACCTTCTGAGCTTTTATGACCTCAAGGTCGATGGGAATATGTCTGGGGTGTGCATTGTTCTGCAGCTATCCACGATCAGTGAGACCTGGCGAAGAGCATTCGATGTTACAATCTGTCTCCTTACTCATGGTATCTTCCTATTATCTTTCTTTTGTCGTACTCATATCCTTTTTGGTATGTGTTCTTATGACTGGATTCATTGCTTGATCCTTTTGAGTTCATCCAACTCCTCGTTCATTGAACTCTAACCCTACGCTGTTCTTCTTCGGTTACTACCGGACAGGGTGATACCCTTTTACTCATTTCTGCTTACTATCTTGACTCTTATCTGCGGACAGCCTCGCCTTCTAACCGATTCTATCGTATCGGTTACGTGTTCTCGCTTACTCACATTATTCTCTCTTGTTCTATGACGTTCCACGTTTACACGTCTCATAGTATAAGTAGTCTGCCGCTAGCACTGTATTATCTATTCTTGATCTGCGCAATCTAGCATATACTTGAGTCCACAAGCATTCAGTTTGTGACCTTTGAAACACCAGACACTCGACCCTAGTCTCTCTAGTCTGATCAAGGATGTAGCATCTCTTCGTGAGCACCTCCCTTGAGACGACTTGGTTCCGCTTCGACCTACAAGTGTACATCTCACATAACAAAAGATCAAGAATCTCCTTTTGTCCCTCCTATCTAGGAGAAGGACTGACCACCTCGAACCATTTCTTAGAGAGGCCTCCGACGAGCCTACGGGCTATGTGATCCCAGCAACGAGGACGAACGACCATCTTCCCCAGAACCTTTGACCATTGCACCTTCGCCATCAACACCTCAGACCCCAAGACCACCTAGACAAAGCACTGTTCCTCCAGCACCACCAAGGCAACCCCTCGCACCCCCAGTACCACCAGTAACCCCAGTCACCCCTATGTCCACCAAAACCACAGAACTTAAGGCGGCCCTCCCCGCAGACTTTTCAGGAGAACCTGCCAACGCCGTACGATGGATCAAGGCTATGAAGGCCTATTTCTCCATCAACTCCTCCATTTATACCTCTGACATTGACAAGGTCATGACCACTCTCAACAAGATGAGCAAGGGACGCGGAGTCTCTTTCTCAGAAATGTGGTATGACAAGATGGTGGACACCTCTATCACCAATTCTGAGAAAATCTTTGACAAATTTGTGTCAAACTTTGAGTCTACTTTCTTCCCCTACGATACCAAAGCCACTGCCAGGTTTGAGCTCACCAAGCTCACCCAGAAGTCATTCAAACGCCCTGATGGGATCATGGATGACGGATTCCAGAAATACATTACCAACTTCCAGAATCTTGCTTTGAAAGCAGGAATCTCCGATGACGTCACCCTCATTGACCAGTTCTCCCTCGGACTTGACCAACAACTCGCAACCATGATCCTCTCCATGTCAACAATTCCTACCACTGTCGCAAAATGGATTGAACAAGCCAAGGTGTTCCATGCCCAGAAGATGTGAATCCTCGCTCTAAAAGGCGGACGACTTTCCTCTATCGTACACTCCCCCAGAAACACTCATGATCCAAATGCCATGGACATCGATGCCATCTCGCTCTCTAAGTGAACCCCTATGGAATGAGCAAGGTGCATCAGAGAAGGACTCTGCTTCCATTGCAGGAAGAAGGGTCACAGTGCCAACAAATGTAACAATGCTAGAAATGCTCCAACCGGAGCCTATCCCCACCCACAGACTATATGCTCCACCAAGACCAAGGCCCCGACTGTTCCTACCCCCGCTAAAAACCCTTTGCCCATCGAAACCTATGTTAATTCCTTGAAGACTCAGGGAAAGAACGAGACAGAGATACTTCAAGTACTCCAAATGTGTTATGAAGAACCAAAGGAAGAAATTTCTGTCATCTCTACTCAGGATTTTTGAACGGAGAAGCCACCTCGATGTTGCCTTCTCCTACTACCTCTCATGTACTAGTAGCTTCCCCCAATGAACGAACTCTCTGTTTCCCTGTCAAGCTACTCGTTGGACAACAAACCGTCGAAACCACTGCTCTCATTGACTCCGGTGCAACCAGAAACTTCATTGATCTCGGACTTTTATCCCTCGCAAATTTCCCTCTCAAGCAACTTCCTCAACCTATCTGCGCCTTCAACGTAGATGGAACTGCCAACCGACAGGGAACTATCCTCTGGAAAGCGCACACTCGCATGGCTCTGCCCCACGGCTTAGATGAACTGGATCTAATGGTTGTCAGCCTAGGACACCCACAGATCATCCTGGGAATGCCCTGGTTAAAATCAAAGAACCCTCGCATCGACTGGAAAAGTAACACCCTTGCCTTCCCCAAATCCTCCATCCCAAACAACGATGATAATCTAACCTCTCAACAATACCTACTCCATTGGCTCGGATTTGACTCTGACATGGAACTCTCTTCGCTCTTTTCTCAACAATATTCGTCTGAGGATGATGAGTCTCTACGTGAGCACCTTCCTCAGACAGATCTTTACTGCGAGCACCTCAACAAGATCACCCTGTCCACCGAATTGGCCCAAGCTGCCAAAGTCCCTGATCAAAAGATTCCAGACTGGTGTTCAGACCTAGATGATGTATTCTCTGAAAAGACCCATAACCTCCTTCCCCCTCATCAATCATATGACCACACCATCGATCTTAAGCCATCTTTTGTTCCAAAGATTGCTAAGGTATATCCCCTTAACCCGAAGGAACAGGAAGCGTGCAAATCTTTCATTGATGAACACCTCAAGACTGGAAGAATCGTCCCATCCAAGTCCCCACAAGCCGCCCCTTTTTTCTTTGTTGCAAAGAAAGACAGCTCCCTTCGCCCTTGCCAGGACTATCATTACCTAAACTCCCATACCATCCACAATGCATACCCCCTACCCCTGATTCCCGAATTAATCAATGACATGAAAGACTCTACAATCTTTACGAAGTTCGATGTTTGATGGGGATTTAACAACATCCACATTCGGGAAGACGACCAATGGAAAGGTGCATTCATCACTCCTTTCGGACTCTTCGAACCAACCGTCATGTTCTTTGGATTTTGCAATGGACCGCCTACTTTCCAATCCTTTATGAACCACATCTTCGCTGACATGATCGCCAAACGCTGGCTGAAAATATACATGGACGACTTGGGTATTCACACTCAGGGAGACCTTGCACTTCACCATGAATGTACTCAATGTGTTCTACTTCGTCTTCGAGAACATGAATTGTCCCTTAAGCTTTCCAAATGCACCTTTGACATACCCCGCATAGAATTCCTTGGTATGATTATTGGCCAGGGAAAGATTGAGATGGACTCCGTCAAGCTCTCCGCCATCAAGGAATGGAAACCCCCTGCTTCTGTCAAAGGCGTTCGCTCCTTTCTTGGATTTGCGAACTTCTATCGCAAATTCATTCCAAACTTCTCCCATGTCGTCGCCCCACTCAACCTTCTCACCCAGAAGGACCAACCGTGGACCTGGACCTCCCTCCAACAATGCGCATTTGAAACCCTTAAGGCTGCCTTCTCCTCTGGACCTGTCCTGTCTATCCCCGACGTTACTCGCCCATTCTCTATCATGACCAACGCTTCTTTATTTGCAGCTGGTGCCATCCTGCTCCAAGCTGACACCAATGGCGATCTCCACCCCTGTGCTTACGCCCCTGCCGATGCTCTATCTCACCGTGACCAGGTTGACACCTCCCTTGACAATGCTGATGTCGCTATTGTTCCTCTACCCGTGGTTATTAATGCCCTTGACCTTACTCTTGCCTGTCACATCCAATCCTCTTCCTCGATGGACCCTCTCATACTTTGTGCCATCCGCAACCTGTCTGACGACACTCCCCTCTTTCTGCGCTCTTCCCTTGCCAACTGGACCTTTGATAATGGCCACCTATACTACAAACTCTGTATGTACGTGCCACCTCCCACTTGCTCCTCCTTGTTGCATTCCATCCATTCGTCCCCCCTCTCAGGTCACCTTGGACGTTTCCGTACTAAGGCCATTGTGGAACGCGACTTCTGGTGGCCAGGCCTCTCTGTCTTTGTCAATAATTTTATTGCTGGCTGCACTGTCTGCCAGCAAAACAAGACCCGTACACACCCTGTCATTCTGCCGCTTTTACCTATCTCATCCTCCTCTTCGCTTCCCTTCAAACAGCTCTCCGTCGACCTTATCACCGACCTCCCCCTTTCCCATGGCTATGATTCCCTCATGGTCATGGTCGACCATGGCCTTACAAAGGGGGTAATACTAGTTCCTTGCTCTAAGTCTATCGACGCGAATGGCATTGTTCAACTCTTTTTTGACCACGTGTTCAAACGCTTCGGACTTCATGACACCGTTATCTCTGATCATGGTCCCCAGTTTGCCTCGGCTTTCGCTAGAGAACTTGCTCGGATTCTTAAATATGATGTCCGCCTCTCCACCGCCTATCACCCCCAAACCAATGGACAAACTGAAAGAACCAATCAAGAAGTAGAAACTTATCTTCATATCTTTTGCGCCAATAATCCTCACCAATGGTCCAAATTCCTCACTGCTGCCGAATTTCAGCACAACTCTGTTCCTCACAGCTCAACAAAAGTCTCTCCCTTCTCTCTTCT